>PVKA01052650.1:0-11606 GCA_004027165.1 Ctenomys sociabilis
AAAAAAAAAAAAAAAAAAAAAAAAAAAACTGAGGTTCCTTGAAATAAATTGACCTGTTTCCATGAGACTTAGTCCTTTTTTATTCTTGAATGTCACTCTAAAATACTTTTAGTCTCTGAGTATTTCAAACAGAGTTAGCTGAATCCTGTGGATTTGCAATTGGAGGGCATTTTCAAGCACTTGCCAGGATGTAGAGAATGTTTCAGGCTCTTGAACCTGTAGGGGGCAGGACAGCTCCTAATTAGAAGTCAGGTTTTGAAATAAGGGCTGCTCATCTGAAACCTGGCTTCAAAATCACTTTGGTGATTTCTCAAAACTGTTTGCAGAACCCCTTCCAGGCAGCTTTGAAAAAGTGCTTTATTATTTACAGAGAAGTTGAGTTCATTTATTGAAGGTGTGATCATCACTGAGGTCAGAGTTCAGCATGGGGCTCTTGGCGTGTTTAATTGTCTGGTCTCCAGTGGATGCGGATGAAGCACAAGAGACTTGGCAGACAGTGGTGTGTTAGGAATCCTTGGCACATGTATAGGCACCAAGATCCAAGCTGTGGGAAAGGAAGCAGAGAGAGGAGCTTGGAGAGTTGGGGCCCAGAGTGAGGGAACTAACAGTCCCTTGAGCACATTTCTAAGCCAGACTTCCCCTGCTGGGCGTTTCACTGCCTGCCATGCTGTTGTGCTGCCACTCTCTTGATCCAATGCTTTTGGGTCTCTGCTGAACTTATTAGTGCACCCTTGCCTGGCTGTGTGAGGGACAGGTGAGGGATACTGGGATCTGGACCAGACAGCTGCCTGTACATCCTCTCTCCTGGCTTCCTGCCATTTCCACTACAGGTGGCAGTGGTGGGAGTGAGAGTCAAGAGGAGGAAGAGGGGAGCAGCAGCCCACAGTCAGCTCAGACTGCTGAGCTACCAGCAGTTTCAGCCCCAGGAAGATCCAGTAACATCACAGAGGAAGCCCAGCCAGGAGAACAGGAATTGAAAAAGCAACAGTTAGAGCAGCAGCCGGAACTCCAACAACAGCCACAGTATGAGCAGCCACAACAGCAGCAACCACAGAACCAGCTATTAGAACATCAACCAGAACTGCAGCAGCAGCAGCAGGATGAGAAACAGCAGCTGTCGCAACTACAGCAGAAACTACGGGAAAACCACCAACCCATGCAACACCAGGAACTGATGCCCCAGCTACAGCTGATGCAACAGCATGGACAGGTAGAACAGCAGCGGGTGCAAGAGGGACAGTTGCAGCAGCAGCAGGAACAGTTACAGCAGCAGCAACTGCAAAGCCAACTATTGCAGCAACAACAGGAACAACTACAACAGCAGCAAGTGCAAGAGCAACAATTGCAACAGCAGGAAAGGTTACAACAGCAGCAAGCACAAGAGCAGGAACAGCTACAGCAGAAACAGGTGCCAGAGGAACTATTGCAGCAGCAGCAAGTGCAGGAACAATTACTGCAACAGCAGCGAGTGCAGGAGCAACTATTGCAGCAACAGAAACAGTTACAGCAGCAGCAAGTACAAGAGCAAATATTACAGCAGCAAGTACTGCAGCAACAGTTCCAACAGCAGCAGGAGCAATTCCAGCAACAGCAGCTACTGTTGCTACAGCAGCAGGAACAGTTACAGCAGCAGCTCTTGCTCCAGCAGCAGCAGGCACAAATCCAGCAGCAGCTCTTGCTGCAGCAGCAGGGGCAGCTCCAACAGCAGCCGCAGGAGCCTCCTCAGCAGCCTCCTGCTGCACTGGACCCAGAGGAAGAGGAAGAGGTGGAGCTGGAGCTTATGCCCGTAGACCTGGCAGCAGAGCAGGAGCTGGAGCGGCAGCAGGAATTGGAGCGGCAGCAAGAGCTGGAACGGCAGCAGGAGCAGAGGCAGCTGCAGCTCAAACTGCAGGAGCAGCTGCAGCAGCTGGAAAGGCAGCTGGAGCAGCAGCAGCTGGAGCAGCAGCAGCTGGAGCAGCAGGAAGTGCAGCTGGAGCTAACGCCGGTGGACCTGGGAGCACAGTCTCAGGAGGTACAGCTGGAGTTGACCCCAGTGCAGCCCGAGCTGCAGCTGGAGCTGGTACCCACTGCTGCAGGGGCCAGCGGGGCTACGGTGCCAGGGGCCCCAGCGGCCGTCGTGGTGGCTCCTCCGGGTTACGTGGTCCTGCAGGAGCTCATGGTGTTGCCTGCTGTGGCGACACCGGCTGTGGTAGCTATCCCGGGCCCAGCAGGCAGTGCAGCTTTGACCCCCGCGCGGCAACGGCGGCGGCGGCGCGCGCGGGACCGTCCAACCATCTGCGGGGAGTGTGGCAAGGGCTTCAGCCGCAGCACGGACCTGGTGAGGCACCAGGCCACGCACACGGGCGAGCGGCCACACCGCTGCGGGGAGTGTGGCAAAGGCTTCTCACAGCATTCCAACCTGGTGACACACCAGCGCATCCACACAGGTGAGAAACCCTATGCCTGCTCCTACTGCTCCAAGCGTTTCAGCGAGAGCTCGGCGCTCGTGCAGCATCAGCGCACGCACACGGGCGAGCGGCCCTATGCGTGTGGCGACTGCGGCAAGCGCTTCAGCGTCTCCTCCAACCTGCTGCGCCACCGGCGCACACACTCGGGTGAGCGGCCCTACGTGTGCGAGGACTGCGGCGAGCGCTTCCGCCACAAGGTACAGATCCGTCGCCACGAGCGCCAGCTGCACGGTGCGGGCCGCTCGCGGGGCCTTGGTCTACTGCGCTCAACGCGGCCAGCGCCCCCCGGCGGAGCTTCACGCGCCCAGCCAACATCGGGGTCCAGCGCTCTGGCAGCGGACAAGGCGCCCTGATGTGTGATCCACGCACTTCTGAGATCAGAGCGCAGGAGAGCTCGGGGAACATGGGTTGCTTTCACCTGCGAAGCCCCGTGCACGCACGTGTGGAGATGGCCAGATGCCTTGTTCCAAGTTCGTGGTCTCCTGGAATATCTTTGGAAAAGAAAAGACTTCCATCATCCCCCGGATTCCCTGAGAAGTTTCAGGTTCACAGATTCACACCCACCCCCAGAATCCATCCACAAAACTTAAGATAGCACAGGGAAGCCAATAGCTAAGGTGGAGGTGGCCACATGTTTTCCTTCTGCGAAAAAAAATCATACTTCACAGAAACAAGTCACCTGAAAAAATTCCCTGTGACAAGCAATTGGACACCATAGTGTTTGTGGACCGAACACTACCCAGATAATAAGGTATCTATATGGAGAGACACAGGGAGCAGATGGATCTTGGTGAGAAGTATTGCAAGAAGAACAGAGGAGAGGTGTAGAAATTTACTTGGACTAGGTTGAAAACTGTTCAAGGCATTGTCCTCTCAGCGTTTGCCTTGAAAACACCTGCTAGGGTGGAAATGCATCTGGGTAGATATGGTTCTAATGGAAAAGCAATAGTGTGCACAGGGGCCGGGAGAGTGGCAGAGTGCAAAGAAGAGCCAGGAAGGCCAGCTCTGGACGGAAGATAAACCTTCCTCCTGGGGCAGCCCAGGGTTCTGCGTGGGGCGGGCTGCAGAGGAGTTCTAATCCTTTGCTGCCGTGATCCCCGGTTCCCAAGCCCTGCTGTGGCTAACTTAGAGGGCATTCTGGAGTTTTCTGCAAGGTCTAGAAGAGCCCCCTCCCAAGAGCTTGGGACAGCCATGCCCTGGCTCAGGCTGTTCAGATGCTGCTCAAGGGGTTGGTGCTTTGACACCAGGAGCAGGGGTCTTCTGGACTAGGTGGTGGGGATGGCTGCCTGACAGACCCTGCTACCTGGCTGGAGGTGTGGGAAAATTTTACTGGGGACAAGGATTGCAAATAACAGAAAGGCTGTTTACCAAATCGTCTGGGGCAGGGGTTTTAGTAAGAGCAGCAGCAACTACTGACATCTCACAGTGGAAAAGCGGGCTGGGGACGAGGCCACTGGCTACCTCTGGACCCCAAACACTTCTTGCTCTACCTGATGTCCCATGTGTGGCTGCTTGAGTTTTTGCCCTCTGCCCTCTCTACTTCTCCTTTACTAACACATTCTGCCATGTTTTACACATGTGTTGGTAAGTGAGAAACAAAAGATGAAAAATAAATTAAAATGAGCTACGGTATCTTGTCTTTGTGCTTCTGTCATTGGATTGGTCTTGCCACTGGGGCTTCATTTCTAAGGAAGTTTTGAGGGGTGTTCTAGAGTGGAGCCCTTGACCAGTCCTCACGCGACACTCTCCCTTCTAGCCTATGTGAGCTTGTCCAGGAAATGGGCTTATGCAGTAAAACCCTAATGGGAGGGACAGGGACCAGAGGTGGATGCTTAGGGAGGGGAGTTTAAGCACTTTTGAGTCCAGATGCCTTGTGAAATTCTGGGGAGGGGGGGTGGACCTTGCCACTGTTGAAAGGCCACTTGAGGAGAGGGAGTCATGAGGCTTGGTGTCCCGTTCCAGTCCTGAAAGTCCTTGATTCCCTCAGCTGGGGTGAGGGATTAAACTCAGGGCCTTTGCACTGAGCTATCCTAAGCTATTTTTTGAGACAGAGTCTCCCCAAGTCACCAAGCTTCAGCTTCCCAGAATGCTAGGATTACAGGTATATATCACCATGCCCAGCTCCTTAAAAATCCTGGATTATAAAACTTGGCCAGCCAAATGCCTTTCAATTTCTTTTGATCAATCTTATGCTCCCCTGGTCCCTAGCTTTCATCCCCAACTTCACTAGGACATAGCCCTTGGGCTACTGGAACCTCTTGGACCCACATATGTAGAAAAGCTGCCTGTCCTTAAGAACTACCTCCCCTCTGGTGACCATGCCCTTAACCCATTAGAATAGGTATGGTGGGGGGCAAGTTCTGCTGCTTCTGGTCAGGATTGCAGGGAGTTTGCCTAGAAGATCTGCTCAAAATTCTCAGGGTTTGCATTTGAGACTGCATGTCTGAGCGTGGTACTGGGGATTGAACCTAGAGTTTTCCACTAAGCTACGTTCCCAGATTATATATATATATATATATATATATATATATATATATATATATATATATATATATATATATATATATATATAATATATATATAATCTTGCTAATTTTCTCAGACTGGGTTGAATTTGTGCCCTCCCCTCCCCGTGGGATTACAACTGGGCACCACCACGCTGGTTTGAGAGCACTTTCACACCTTTGCCTCCTCTCTTTCCCTGTCCCAGTCTCTCACTTTGACACCCCATAAATCTCTCAGGTCCCTAGGGAAATGACTTACTTTGCATAGACAGGGACAGGATTTCTCACCAAGGATGGGGTGAGACTCAGCTGCAGGAACCAGGAGGCTGCACCAGCCTGGCTACTGCTCCCACCTATGAGCCGCAGGGCATTGAAGGCACTGGCCTTGGGAAACTCAGCAGGGGCTCTTCCCTGAGGTAGGCCGGGGCTTACTCTGCAGAGGCTGCCATGGAACTGAGCCTCCTCATGTCCATGAGGAGGGCAGAGTTCTGGACTAGCCACTGTCATGGCTGCCTGCCAGTCAGGGTGTACACGACTATGGAAGCGGGCAGTGAGGAGCCCACAGAGGGGCATCCAGGACCACAAACACACGGGGCTCTGTGGTGTTACGTAGTGACCACAGTACTCCCAAGGCCAAGAGGGATGGGCAGCCAGCTACTGGGGCACTGCTTGACTTACATATCTCACAAGAAAGACAAGTGACCAGGAAGGGCATTGTCAGATTCTCCAAAAGAAGGCCACAACGTCTGGTCAGGTTCTAGAGCTGAGAGAGCTCTCAGATCCAGAGGAGCTAAGCCCCCTCAGAAAGACTTTATGATTCCACTGTCTACAGTAAACAGGGACAACAATGATTTCCTCAACTCTTCCCCAGAGGGCCGGGAGCCACTTACCCAAATGACATTCTGGGAAAGATGGAATATTCCATTAGTTAACCAGGGGCCCTGACCTTGCCAGGGTTAGGGTCTCAATCAATCACTGAGACCAGAACCTCCACTAGTGGCAATGTTGAAGGCTGGGGAGGTCTAGAACAGGGTGATAAGGGGGATGAGGGATGTTGGTTAGGACCCTAATGTGCAGCGCCCTCCTGTAGCAACTGTTCTATACTCAGAGTGGAACCAGCACGAGATGTGGGGTAGGGTACGTGGGGACAGGAGACTGGGATAACACTGACTTCCTATTCCACAGCTCTCTTGGTGGAGTATTTGGATAGATGTGTGGGCGCCCTGACCCCCAGCAGCCCACAGCTATACCTCTTCCACATGTGCTGCCCCTGGAAATGCCTGAGGGCAGCTGTCCCACCTGAGTTTGAGATAACTGAGGTATCACTTCTGCCCTGGTGTGGATCATGTTTCCTGGGTGGGACTTGGCCTGAACCTCTCTCTCCTTTCTCCCCTTTCCTGCCTAGATCTGGTTCTGGTTAAGGCCAGACATACCAGGGTGCTTGCTTTGGACAAAGAGGGTATGGATGGAGCATAGAAGAGGACAGCTGTCAATGTTAGCTATGATCCTATGACCTGTTACAGACCCAAGGGGTGTAATGCTCATGAGTACTTTGTACTTATGTTCATCTGAATATATTTGTTTATATGTTAACTTTTTTTCTCTCTCCCTCTCTTAATTTCCCAAACATTTAGTGTAAAGTGTACTGATCATGGATGGTTATTTATTCAATCATTTATTTAGTGGTAGCAAAGATTGACCTCAGTATTTTTTCATTGAGCTATATCCTCAGTCCTTTTTTATTTTTCATTTTGAGACTGGGTCTTACTAAGTTTCCCTGGTTGAACATGAATTTGTGATCCTCCTGTCTCAGGTTCCCTTCCTCGGCTAGGATTATAGGCATGTACTACTATGCCTGGCTCAAGATAACTTTATATCTCAATATTTAAGCTGAAGGAAATTTATGTAAGAGGCAATATGTCTTATCTAGAGAAGGAACGACTTTATCCAAAGATGGAGAATGGAGCTTTGTATCATCTTTAGAGAAGGAATCCCTGAGGTTTTGTGTTTGCACCATGGGGTGTGAGCTGGTAGCTTTATTTCGAAGTGAAGTGTGATTTGTTACTTTGGTTTCACACGTACTAGTGGTTGTGTTGGGGCTCCATTTCCATGACAGTTTTCTGCCTTAAACTTTAAAATTCCCCTTTAAAAGTCCCCACCATGCCAGGCATGGTGCTATAGGTTGGTAGTCCCAGTACTCAGGAGGTTGAGGCAAGAAGACTGCTTGAGCCCAGGAGTTGAAGGCCAGCCTGGGCAGCATAATTGGACCCTGTCTCAAAACAAACAAGAAAACAAACAGTGTCCTATGGAGCCACCTAAGTGGTGAATTCATGAAAAAGCAATCTGATCACATAATCAAAGAGCAGTGCCTGCTCTTTCCCAGCGATCTGACATACTCAGGCCTTACATCTGAGCTGATGCCTAGGAACTGGTGTGGCCATGCTAGGCCACAAAGGCCTCATACTGTCACAGCTCCTTCATTCATACCCACAGAATGGTGGCCACCAAGGCCTCTAATTCATACCCTAGGAACTGTAAGAAGCAAAGTGTAGACCAGAACATAAAGGAAAAAAAGTTTCACGTTGATGTGGTGCATACCTGTCATCCCAGCCATGCAGGAGACTAGGGCAGGAGTGTAACAAGCGAGAGCCACGCACTGTCTCAAAATCAAACGAAAACGGTTCTCAGCAGTAGAACTCTTGTCTAGCCTGCAGGGTGCCCTGGATTTGACCCCCAGTACCACACACGCGTGCACACACACGCATGCACAAAGTTTTACTTGGGAAGAGAACAGTCCAGACCTCAAGGCTGGCTCACCAGTGGAAAAAATACAACAGGAGTAAATCCAGAAAATTTATTAAGAATATCATTAGTTTTAGTTTCTCATAAAATTATCATGTATGCAGAGGTTTGTATAAGTTAAGTAAAAGATTGTTCTTTGATGAGGGAATCAGTAAAAAGCTTGTAGTTTTATCTGTTTTAGAGACCAGAGCTGGACAGAGGGTTCCAGGTATGATGTCCTGCTTGCCCTAGCTGAGGCATTCAGGCATAATAATGGCCAAAGGACTCCCTTGGAAGCTAGGTGGATATTTCTTTGGGCTGCACTTTGGACTACTTTGTATCATGTTAGGGGTTTTTCTCTTCACTGAGGCTTGGCCCCAAAAGGCTTCTGACAAAGTATAGATATTCTTGTCCCACTCTCCTCCTTCTGCAACCCAGCCTTCTCCCCTCCTTTTTCAATTGTTTTCAGTTATGTGAGTTGCTTTTTCTGATATTTAGATCATAACTTTCTCTCTCTCTCTCTCTCTCTCTCTCTCTCTCTCTCTCTCTCTCTCTCTCTCTCTCTCCCCCTCTCTCTCTCTCTCCCCGTTTCTTCCCCTCTCCCCTGCCTGCCTGCTTGCTTGCCTGCCTTCTTTTCTCAGGATTGAAGCCGGTGGTCTACACTGATCCACACACTCAGACCTTTTTTACATTTTTTACTTTTTGAGACAGGGTGTCACCAAGTTGGTTAGTTATCTCAGCTGGGTTCACCACTCCCCTGCCTCAGCCTCCCAGAGTTCTGGGGCTATAGGTGTGCATTGCCATGGTCAGCTTCATAACTTTTCAGTCATAAACCTATATTCCATTTCTTGACATTGTTTGAGGCTTTACTTATTGCCTTCCTGAAGTTGTAGATGAGGATTTAGCACTGCTACATTATCCTTCAATTTTCTTTCCTGTATCTATTTATTTTTGTTAGAAATAAGTAAATAATTAGTGGCATAACAATATATAAATACTATCAAGTTTTGACTGATGTGATTTAAAGTCTTTCTCTAATGATGTTTGCTTCTTACGTCCAGAAATACGGCTGGCATGTCCCTGGGCCAGTAACCATGAGGGAATACAGAACAGGCATTAAGGTGTCTATAGCTGAGGAGCCGCTGGACCAGCCCCAGACCACCACCCCAAGATGTCCCTGTATAAGTACAATTGGTAGGGCTTTCCTGGTACCACTGAGCTCAATCCTCACAGATTGTTCCCAATTTAGTAGAAGTGATTTTTAAAGCAGTTTCATCAAAGCAGGATGGAAGAGCTCACATGGACATCAAAAAGGAGCACCTATTTTTGTCTAATACAATTCCCATGTCAGCTGGGTGTGGTTGTACATGTGTATAATTACAGCACTCTGGGAGGCTGAGGCAGGAGGCTGGCAAGTCTTAACTCAGAAAGTCTAAGTCAGCTGGGAAATTTGAGACCAGGGCCTGGTCTCAAAGTAAAAATATTTTTAAAAGGACTGGTGTAGTGCAGTGCAAAGATGCTGGGTTCAATGACTAGTACCAAAAATCCAAACCCAAACAGAAATAGTATAACAATGCCCAAGCCTGTGTTTTGTATCTGTGAGAAGTTTGTAGGGAATGAAAGGGGAATGGCCAAATGTGTTTGTGAAACACTTCTCTAGGGGTGTCGTGGCCTAGTCCCCGCCCTGCCCTCCTGGAGGAGGCTGAAGGCTGTGTGGTCATCCAGCAGTGGCCAGGCAGCTTCTGTGTGCACCAGCCTTCTGTGGCTCACTTATGTGTATAGCAGTTGGGAGAAGATACAAGGCCTCTGAATCTGCTTGCCACCTGTGAGGCTCAGAACGTCTCTGCCCAAAAGTGGGTTTGGGCTGGTTTACAGTCCCTTCCAGGGTCTGGCCTCCTGGCTGGACAGAATTCACTCCCACTTAGCTCCCAGGACTTGCCCAGCAGCTGTCTCTGCCTACAGGAAGCCTTCCTGTTCTGCTGCTAGGCTCCTGTGCCATGGAGCAACAAAGGATCCTGGAATATAGGGGTGCTAATCCTTGCTCAGGCCTTCATTCCCAGAGTGGGCAGGTAGCAGTAGAGGTGCTCTAAAAACAAAAAAAGCCCAAACCAAATAACAACAACAACAAAACCACAGATCTGGTCAGTACTTAAAGTGCTGAAGACCAGTTTAATTCAGGATCTAGTGCAAAAAAAGGGCAAAGAGACCTCAATATAGAATTGGGCTCAATTCTGCCCACGGGGGTGTATAGTCTAGGAGCCAGGTTGCCAGCAGTTGTTGGTGGGTGGAACTGTATTAAACATGAGAGCTTCTGGGCAGACAGACTAAAGATGCCTGTGAAGGCAGCCAGGGTGAGCAGACATCACCTGGGGGAGGAGAGAGATGAGGGATTTGATTTGGTGTTGAGGGTGAAGTCTCTGGCTAAACTGACTTGATGGGTTTTTTCCTTGCCACCAGGCAACAAAAAAATGGCACAGAAGTTCAAAGGTGGGGAGCGAGTTTTGAGGAGCCCCCTAAGCACCTGCAGTCTGGTGGAGGAGATAGTCCCAGGCCCTTGGTCCTCCCCTGTTGGCAGTAGAGACATCTCCCCACCCCTGCCTGTTCTTTGTTTTCATTTCAGGGAGCAAGACTTGGTCTAACCCTGCCTGTGGTCCCTTATGTCTTCTCTGTCTGCAAGCCGGTCAGGAGGGCACTGTCTACCACTCCCCCCCCCCCATATGTCCTGAAGCTGAGAGATGGTGGCAGGGTTGGTGCTTGAGGGATACACGCATCCCAGGAGGGCTGAGGCAGGAAGAACTGGCTCCCTGTAGAAGGACAAGGAGCAGAGGGAGGCCTCATCTTTCACAGTGGTGTCAGAGATCACAGAACCAGGCCACATGGATGTTCCTAAGGGGACAATTCCCAATTTTGTCACTTTGTCACCATTCACCTAGATCAACAGTCTTTGGATTGCTCCCTGTCATTTCCTCATCCCTTTTGGAAAATCATGGCCCTCCCTTGCTGCCACCTCATGGTCCCTGGGACTTGTCCCAAGCTGTATCTCCCATTCTTGATTGAAGCCAAGTGTCCTCACCACATCCCAGTTTCTGGCCACTTTTCAGGCGAGGCAGAGATGCTACCTGTCTTGTGAAGGTGCAGAGACCGTGTCACCTCTGCTTTCTCTCAGCCCTTGTTCCATGGTGCTTGGGCTACACCTCATTGTCCCAGGACTTTGGGACTTGCTCCACCTCAAGCCCAATGCCAGCAGGTGGCAGCTGTGCCCCTTACTGCCATGTCTTTCCCCTAATTGCAGACCAGCTTGTGACAGTGCCCCAGAAGCTGAGGCTGGATGAACAGCTGCTGCCCTTCAGCCCCAGTCCACTTCTGCCCCTTTGCCCTTGAGGGAAGGGAAGCTGCCACATCCAGCATGGGCATCTGTCTTTCTTATTCCTGCTTTCTCATGTTCTACCTGGACTGCACAGACTCAAGTAGGCCTTGTCCCTTCCTCAGCTGTCTAAGCAGCTGGTGACAGGCAGAATAGGCATGGTGTGAGCTGGCTGATCCTCCTCACTTGCTCCCCAGAAAGCCCATGGTCTGCTTTCAGTTAATATGGGGTGAACATGGTCCTCTTCCCTTGCTGTGCTCCAGCCTACCAGTGCCCCACAGGGAGGCAGGTGACATGCAAGCCTGAGGCATATCTGCAACCTGCCCATCAAGTCAGAAAGTGATATCAAATTCTACTCCATTTTCCTATCACTCTTGTGGGGCTCTCCCTACTGACATGCCATCCCCATCCACAGCCCCGGGGACCCTATTAGTTTTCTTGCCTCTTGCCCCTCTTTTTGCAGACCTGCTGTCCCCTATCTGGCTGTAGCATCCTTTTTTTTTTTTTTTT
>PVKA01052651.1:0-11606 GCA_004027165.1 Ctenomys sociabilis
ATATAGTGTTGGAATCCTTAGCAACAGCCATTAGAAAAGAGGGAGAAATAAAGGGAATAAGAATAGGAAAAGAAGAAGTTAAATTATCACTATTTGCAGACGACATGATACTTTACTTGGAAGACCCCAAAAATTCCACCAAGAAACTACTAGAACTGATAGGGAAATTCAGTAGCATAGCAGGATACAAAATCAATATTCAGAAGTCAATAGCATTCCTCTATACAGATAACAAACACACTGAAAGGGAAACTATAGAAACAATACTTTTCACAATACCACCATGGAAAATGAAATACCTTGGGATCCACTTAACCAAGGAAGTCAAAGATCTTTTCACGGAAAATACAACACCCTAACAAAAGAGATTATGGAGGATTTCAGAAAATGGAAAGATATTCCAAGCTCCTGGATAGGAAGATCCAACATCGTGAAGATGGCCATACTCCCAAAATTGCTGTACAGATTTAATGCAATCCCTATCAAATTGCAATGAGCATACCTCCCAGATATAGAGAAATCAATCCTAAAATTTATTTGGAACCACAAACGACCTAGAATAGCAAAGGTAATTTTGGCCAATCAAGACAAGGCGGGAGGCAACCCAATTCCTGATTTGAAATTGTACTACAAAATCACTGTGATAAAATCAACACGGTATTGGCAACAAAATAGACCTGCGTATCAGTGGCATAGATTAGAATATGCAGAGGCATCTACGAAAACACTCAGCCATCTTATCTTCGACAAAGGGGCTACACAAGCTCCCTGGGAGAAAGATAGCCTCTTTAACAAATGGTGTTGGAAAACGTGGCGTTCTACATGCCGAAAACTAAAACATGACCCAGCTCTATCACCATGCACTAAGTTAAAGTCAAAATGGATTAAAGATCTAAACGTTAAAACAGAAATACTCGATCTCCTGGAAGAGAAAGTAGGAGGAACACTTGAAGACATAGGGGTAGGTAAAGAGTTCATGAACAAACATATATTCGCACGGGAAGCTCTTGAAAGAATCAACAAATGGGATCAACTTTTCTTAAAGAGCTTCTGCATGTCAAAGAAATTGTCAACAGAGTGAAAAGACAACCCACAAACTTTGAAAAAATCCTAACTAATAAGCAATCACACAGAGGTCTACTGTCTAGAATTTATAAAGAAATTAAGATATAACAGGGCCCTCAAATTTAAAGACCCAATTCAGAAATGGGCATATGAGATGAATGCACACTTCTCAGCAGACGAAATTAAAGAAGCGAATAAATATATGAAAAAATGCTCCACATCGCTAGCCATTCGTGAAATGCAAATAAAAACAACACTGAGATAGCATCTCACTCCACAAACAATGGCTATCCTAGGAAAATCAACCAACAACAAATGTTGGAGAGGCTGTGAGGAAAAGGGAAGACTTCTCCGCTGCTGGTGGGAATGTAGACTGATACAGCCATTATGGAGGTCAGTGTGGAGACTCCTCAAAAGAGTAGGACTGGAAATCCCATTCAAGCCGGCTATCCCCTTATTGGGAATTTTTGCAAAGGATCTGGATACATTGTATCATAGAGATATATGTGTACCTATGTTTATAGCAGCACAATGTGTGATAGCAAAATCTTGGAAACAACCAAGATGTCCATCACATGAGGAATGGCTGAAAAAGGTGTGGTATTTCTATATAATGGAGTATTACTCAGCTATTAAGTATGATAACTTTGAAGCATTTATACTGAAGTGGATGCCACTTGAACATATACTCATAAGTGAAATAAACCAGACACACTTATGTAAATATCATATAGTCTCCCTAGTATAACAAGCGAAAATCAGAAATACAAAAGGAAATGTACAAGTAAAATCAATTGAGTCAGATAAGGCAAAGTGAATGTCATATGCTGCAGGATACTAATCAGCTTTTCTTCTGGATGGTTAACAACCTAAGATTACAAGTCAGAGTTGGAGAAATAGAAGAGCCACAAGGCCAGCCAACATTTTGGCCCTAGCCTTTCAAGGTTAGCAACGACTCAGGACATAGGAGAACCTGTACCACAACATCATGAAACTGAGGTGCGCTCCAAATTTTCTGAACAAGGAGATTATGGAGTCACAGAGCAAAGAGATTGAAGTTCTAATGTGTGCCTGGGGAGAGTCACATAAAGAGAAAACTTTCTCTCAAGCTCTCAAAGAGGGCAAACTGCTCAATCATTGGCCGTGACTCATCCACATGGATGACACAGACAAAGGAACTACAGAATAATGTACAGGACTACAAGACAAACCCTGAGAAGACTTCACTGACCATATAGGAAATATAAAGTTCATGTGTTGGTATATAAGTCTTGATCTACGTAGGTCTTAACCATACAGCAGAAAAGTATAAAAATGAAGTGTACATCGTGAGGCCATAATATTAACCTGAGTTGTAAATGGATATGGTTGACAATTTCTTTGAGTAACTCCCTATGGCTGTAGAATGCTGGACAGTGTTGGATTGTGTTCCCGAGTTCAAGCACCTAAGTTAGTTGAATGTCAATGGAGTTCCCACTTTTGACAGGTGTAGACAAAGAAAGGGGTGTAGAAAGAAAAAATCATGATGTGTGTGTATAGACAGTACAGTTGGGATAGATAACGCTGTGCTTCTACATAATTCTATGATAGGCCGGATCTGCACTAATGGTTTTTGGACAGGATATTATGTTGGCTTCTCGTACTACGGTCATCCACTTGGAAAATAATTATTGAATTTTTGATATAATTCAGGTATATAAATAAGTAAGCAGCTACAGTCTTAATTCACTGATAAGAGATATCCGCTAAAACAATATCTGTAAATACAATATCATATATGCACCTTGTACAATACCAAAACATTATGAAAACAGTTTGCAATGTATTAATTTATCGAATCTGTATTGTTATGGTGTCTTGAAACTGTCTGAGTGACATTTGTACTTCAATAAAATGAAAGGAATAAAAATACTATAGAATTCATGAAAACTTTACATACTTTCACTGTCAAAGGACCCAAAGGCCACCCGGACATTTTGGAGACACTTTATGGAGCATGGTGCTCCATGTGAGGTCTGAATGGTGCAAATACTGACCCAGGATATGCAAAGTTCTTTTCCCAGACAGGAGCAGGACTCACTGCAGCTCTCTGCTGCTGCTCAGGCTCATCCCACGTATCATCTAACTTAAGACAGGAAACAGATAGGATGTCTGCCTCTGGCTGGTGAGCAGACCCCAGAGGGGGCTGGACCTATCCTTGCGGAGGATCCCAAATGCCTGGGACTGCGACAGCATCCTTGCACCAGAGACACAGATCAGCGCTCTCAGCAGGAACACTTCTAGTTTATTGTACAATTGCCTGTGCAGGGCACTCCTGGAAATCATGGGTCACTGACTGCATTGAGCTGAACCAGAGTTCAGGCTTGGGTGGGAACATAGCTGGTGACTACAGGGAGAACAGGAGACACCTGTAGAATATTGTTCCAGTTCTTCAACCATACCCTGGGCACTTTTCTCCATGTGACATCCACTGATCTCCTGATCTTTGCCTTCCAACCAGCTGGATGGCCTCATTCTGAGTTCATCTCTGTATTTGAGGGTCACAGAAAGACCTGAGTGCAACTAGAAGGTTAAGATGATGTGCTGAGTTGACTGCCAGTAGGCCATAACAAAGCAGTCCAGATCATTCTCCCTCTGTAGCTTTGCACCATTAGGAAGGCGATTCCACAGAGACCTCTTTATCCCAAGGAGATTATGGGAGCCTCCAGCTTGGTGTGCGTGGAATAGACTCAGATCCATTTTGGATCGGATTCCAGCTTTGTCCAGAAAGCAGGTGTTGACCCCTGGTGGGAGAACATTAACACAATCATACCATTCCACTCCTTCGGGCAGCCATTGTAGAGTCGTGGCATGCTGCTAGTTGTGACTTTGAGACTTGTGCTTATGGACTCAGCAAAAGGTGAGATCTAGAAAAAAGCAACTCAGAGAGAGTTGAGGTTTAGGGAACAACAGTTCAGAAAGAGGTGAAGTTTAGGAAGCAGGAACTCAGAGAGAGGTGCGGTTAAGGGAACAGCAACTCAGAGAGAGGTGAGATCTAGGGAAGAGCAACTCAGAGAGAGGTGAGGTCTAAGGAACAGTGAGTCAGAGACAGGTGAGGTGTAGGGAACAGCAACTCATAAAGATTTCATCTCTCTCTCTAAGCTCCTGGTTTCTGGTCACAATAGCAGAGAATGCTGGGCTACTTGTGAGCATATAGGGCGTGGTGATGTATGAGGAAGCCTCACCCAAGGATGAAAGTACCCAAATAATCCAAATGTTCTCCAGTTGTCAGCCCTGCAATCCTGTAAAGAATTTTACAAAACTGCTTTCTCCTCAGGGGCCCCTAGTTGCAGGGTGTGACAGTCCTTCTGAGCTCCAGGATTCAGAAGTGAAGGTAAAGTGGAGAGGATATGGAAGAGACAATAGACAGTGAATCTTGAGATTGGACAGTACTCTGTCCAGCCCTGATGGAGAGAGAGGATCTCAAAGTACCCTAGAAAAGGTCCCTTGCATGCTCTGCACTGCAAGGTGCACAAATCTCAGACAGTAGTCAATTTCACCCCACTGCGACATAAGAGAACATTAGAGTGCTGCCCTGAAGCTCTTGCTTCAGTAGAACTAGGACTAGTAAAGTCAGATTGAGGGACTGAGAGGACCAAGCAACGCTGTCCACTGGTGGAGGAAGCATGGATGACCCATATCTGACTGTCATTCCAGGTGCACCACATTGGGGAGACTTGGGAGGATGAGCCCCTCCACCTAGTTAACACAGGAGTATGAAAGTCACAGCCTTGTCTGCAGGTCTGTGTCCTGTGGCAAGAGGAGTCAGGACCTCGGCTCAATTAGTTCATGGTGAGCATCTGTCCTGCAGGCACTGAGGAAGCCCCACACAAGAGACAACAGAATAATCCAGATCGACCAAGATGTCCACTCTTCCCTAGGGCATGATTCTCAGGTGAGTGTTTCACTGGACCAGTGGCCAAACCTGGGCTGTTAGCATATTCTTCTGAGGTTCTGCTTCATGTGGCACAAGAGATACCTTGGGATCACCTGTCAGCTATAGGCCCTTCAAGAGCAGGAATGCCCACAGCAGGTGGAGGATCCCTAAGTAACAGTACAGCTCTGCTTCTTCTCCAAGACCTGTACCACACAGGGCAGAGGACAACTATCCTGCAGGTCCTCCGTAGGGTCCCTGAGTGTGAGAATCTGGTTGTGAGGACTAAACTTATACTGTTCCGAGCAAGAGCATTTGGCTCTGTTATGCATGATGGGAGATGCTGTGAGGAAAACAAGAAGCTCCATGGACAGAAGGTTCTCAAACTACACAGAAATGGTTCTGAGGCAGGCACCATAATTTGTGGCAGAGAAGTTACACCTGAGCAGACAGTTATCTCACAAGCTCTCAGTATCAGCCCTTATTCACACATTGTTCCCAAGGATCTTGGCAGAGAGACTGGCAGATTGGTTAAGTGGAGCTGAGATGCTGAACCCAGGGTGAAATGAGTCCTGGACTAAACTCGCCTTTTGTTGTGGTCACCACTGCACCCACTGATGCCTGGACAACATCACTGTCCCCACATGGAAATTTCTTCTGCTCAGCCTTTCCAGGGTGTCAGAGTGTTGGTCTGTGGGGAAACCAATGAGGTTGGCATGGGACAGGTGTCCCAGCCAGAGACCACATGCAAGTGGTGCTGGACAACGTTAGGTCATAGCCTTGGTGTGACAGGGCATTCTCAGGTCAGCGAGGCACTGAGAGGAATGAAAAGCAGGACAGGGAAGGAGGAAGGCAGAAGCCAAGCCCTTCATGGGCCAGGATAACAACACAAGGCAACATTCCTGGGTATCCTCTGTCTTACACGGTTGAGGAAAGAGAATAGGGAAAGCCTTGGTCTCAGAGGAATGGTGTCAGTCTCTATGATGAGATGTTCCCAGAGGCATGGCCCTATTGTGATCCTAGGGCCTCCAGATACATGGTGAACAGGCATGAAATTTCAGACCTCTGCAGTCTGGTCTGATGGAGCTGAGTGGACACAAGTACATCTCCAGAGGGACCTAGGTAGGGTCCTGTGTCCAGGGATGAAATGAGGCAGGACTTATGGGGCCCAAGCCAGATGGAAGCATGTCTGCCTGTGGTTTCATACTGAATTGCATCTTGTGTTCTAACTCTTTTAGATTTAGCAGAACTAACAGAACTCTTTTCCTCAGATGGGCTTCTCTTGTTGAGGACTGAAGGCGGTAATCCAAGGATGACAGGTGGAGACACCTTGTCCTCTTGAATTCTCACCAGGCACACTTATGGTGTGGTATGCATTGGGGAATCCCAGACCTTAGATGATGGAAGAGTCAAACTTCCTTCATCTGCCTAGGAGGAAATAGTCACCTGTTTGAACTCCAGGAATAGATGATGGAGTTATTCACAGGTTAGAGTCTCCAAATGCAGACTATGGCATGTATGTGTCCACACAATAAGCCTCTTAGTTCATGTGAGAGAATATTTAGGGATCCTGGAAGCCTGATGAAAAAGTAAACATGGTACGTGGATCATGAAAGCTGAGGGTGCACAGCTAAGTACCTGATGGTCAGCAGTGAACAGAGGTGTGTGTGTGTTTAGGTGGCTCAAATCTGCCCCTTGGCAAGAGGATGCTGCTCCAGACTGGTGTCTGGAGGACCAGACATGTCAGCCTTGGTGATACATGTTGTACCACCATTGTGAATGTACCCCAGCACATGCATGTGGCCACAAAGAGATGGGCAGGAAGCATCAGAGGAAATCCTCTGTGCCTGACTTCGGTGGGCAACCTGAGTTCCCTGTTGCAGTACAGGAATGTACTCCAGCCTCCTCCTTGAGGAATGCTCTGGGGTTGGCCAACTGAAATCTAAGCTAGCTATGCATCCAGAGGACCAGGGTCTTGGAAGGAATCCTGCTGTTCTCAGTGTCCTTCAGACTTTAAAAGATGATAACTTGATAAACTTTAAATGGATTGGTGATAAAACAAGTGAAACACATGGTAATAGTCCCAGGAATACAGATTTAGTCAGTCTCGAAGGATAATGTAAGCTAGGACACTTGTTTCTTGGGACCTCAGGTGTTTTATTTAACAGTTTTATTGGTACTTTTTACATATATAAAATGATCACATTTGTTATAGAATCTGCACTTAATTTTCCTTTTATGTCGCATTCCTCTACCCTATCCTCAATCACACCCCCCTTCATTTATTAAAGCATATTTTCACCTTCTTTTCTCGTGTTTTACTTCTTTCCTTGCAACTTCCCACCACATAATCCCCTTTCCCTTTGTGCACTGTGTTTTGACTTGATGACCCCTAGTATACATTTTGGTCCTTTTCTATGTTTTGGGTTTTTCACACCAAATAGACAATGTGGAATTTTAACATGTTGTTCAATTAATTTCATTTAATTGTGTGATCTGAAGATCCATCCATTTACTGAGAAATTTCTCCTTTGGCCTCCTTTATGCCTGTGTAGTACTGTATTTTACAAACACCCCATGTGTCTTTATCTATTGATGATTAATAAGCATTTACAGTGTTTCCAAGGTTTGGCTGTCACAAGCTGAGATTCTACAAACAGTGAGGGCTAGTATTTGAATGAATTTTCAATTCTTTTCTGAAGATATTGATTAGAGGAAGCACTGTGTTGAATAGTACCTCTCTATTTAGCACTTTGAGGAGACTCCACAGTGAGTTCCACAGTGGTTACCACCTTCTACACTCACACAAACTGTGGAGAAGGGGAATGGTGCTGGACAAACCATGGATTTCAGCATGCAAATGCCTAAATGTACCCATACATCACACCGTGCACTAAAGCAAATTGAAAATGGATCAATGATTTAAATATTGAAACCAAAACCCATTCTTCTGGCAAACAGAACTGGTGGAGCTCCTGAAAGAAAAATGTAAGGAAGTACTTTAGGAACAAAAAAAGGCAACATGGTGAATATTTCCAAGTCAACAACTGGGATCTCAACTAATAACAAAACTTTTTTCTCTGCAACAGTTATTTACAGAAAGAAGAGAAAACCCACAGAGTAGGAAACCATTTCCCTGCTGCCCGTCCCTCATTAACTAAATGTTATATTATGTAACATACTCAAAAAAGAGAATACCCTACAAATTTAAAGATCCAGTTCGAAAACAAGCATTAGAAATGAATAGACACCTCTGAAATGAAAAAGTAAAAATGGAAAATACATTAAGAAAGTTCAACACCACAGGTCATTGGAGAGATGCACATTAAAACTATGTTGAGATGCTATCTCACGCCCGAAAGCATGGCAACGAATAAAAATTCGACAAAGAATCACAAACATTGAACTCAGTTTTACAGTTTATTCTCTGAACATCGAATGTGATAACCAAGTCATTACCAGTACCATATCTCTGAACACACAATGTACAGAGTTCTTGCAAAGTGTTCTATAATGAGCAAACACATTAAAGCTTGTCCTAGCTGTCTACTCTGAGAAAAGGCAGCATTGTCATGTATTACTGAGCTATAAATTTAAGGGTCTTCTTTTCTGTTTTTTTCTGAATCTTTGGAATAGATACTATAAGCATTCATGCTTGTGAGCATGTGTGTTCATTACTCGTGGGTAAATACCTGTGTGCAGTGATGCTGTAAACACCAAGTTGAAATGTTTTCCTAATTTGAGGTACAACTGTGGTCTGCTTGCCACCATTGTTTGAGCACTCCAGGAGCTCAGCACACTCACAGTGTTTACTCTCTCCTCTTTATCCTTGTTTATTGTTGAATTCTGGCCATTTTACTAGAGGAGGCAGTATATCTTATCATGCCATCTTTTCACCTTTTATTGATGGGATTTTACCTGGATCATGCTATGTATATGCTGCATGTTGAATCTGCACCACAGAACTTACGTTTGGATTAAAAGTCCCATGCTTTTCACAGTGAATACTTCCATGTGCCTTTGTATGTGCCTGTCTGTCTCATGGTACAGGAATTCTTTACCATTTCATTCACTGTCCATCTTGGCAAAATATCTGTTCACATACTCAATTCATTTCTATCAAGGGATGCTTTTACTGCTTTTCAGTTTTGTCAGCTCTTCATACCCTCTGGATAGAAGCCTGATATTGAATTACTAGGTCATCTCTCTAAGCCCATGGCTTGCAATGACATTATTTTAACAGAGCCTTCGTGAGGAATATTTAGAACTGTGTGAAACCCAACACAGTACAACTACTTCTGTAAGCTCATGCATTTAGTGTTGAATGTAGAAAACTTCACCTTGCTTGAGGTCGCAAAGACTTTTTCCCTGTGCTTTAACTTTCACAGTTATACCTCTGAGTATCTTTGAGATAACTAGTTCCTAAGATTTGATATATCCTGGAGCCTTCCTTCCACTAATTATTTTAGGTTCATGTTCGAAAACGTTAGTTTCATTTTATCCAGGTTTCAAGAAATAAATAAGTCTCAATAGGAATCCTAGGCATCCAGGTTTTGGTTTCAACCAATTGGTTTCAACTCAACCCAACTCAGGCTTGGGTTTTATCAGTTTAGGAGCGTGGAAGATTGTATTCATGGTGGTGATATGCCACAGGAATGTGGGAGATTTGTGTATGGGGAAACATAATCACAAATTTTCACCCTGTTTTCCATAGTGGCAGTATTGATAATATGTAGAACAGCGAATTCACAGATCAGGATGAGGTCCAGTGGGATTGATCAAGAAATGTTTAGTGGAGCAAATTTTTTTGAAATGGCTCCACACAGAACAAGGATGAGCAAAATTATGTACAGATATTCATCAAGTATATCACAAATTTCCATCAAGTACATAGGAATTACATAATTAATGATTGAGTTTATATGTTGCATTGGATATAATAATCATAACTCTTGCATTATTACACTTAAACGTGGAAGTGAACACTAAAATTGACCAGTACCATTTAAAATATGATAAGAATATAACTCGTGGACTAACCACGTGCTTTGACAAGCATAGGACCAGTGTTCTATATTGGGTTCCAAATGTGATGCCAGCCTTGACCCTGGAGGACGCTTAGCAGGACGGAGTCAGGGTGCAGTGGCATACACCTGTAATCCCAGCGCTGGGGAGGTTGAAAACAGGATGACCACTGCTAGTCCAAATACATAAGATGAAAGAAGATGGAGTTAGATATTCCAAATTTACATGGATGTGATGGACTAAACTCAAAGTTGTTCTATACTCTGAGAAACGATATTTTGAGAAAAATGATAATAAAGTTCTAAAACAATGCAGGTTTCAAACTTCATCAAGACCCAGATGACTTAATATTCATGCAATAATCAACACTTTTCAAAATCCTTTCCTCAGTGCATTGATCTTCAAAGGGAAATTCTAACACTTATAAAATATGGAAAGGATCTAGAACCACCAAAGTATGCATTTACTGTAGAACAAATGTAGAGTAAGGATACTATGGGAATTGTAAATGAACAACAAAGGTGACATTGAAATAACCATGAAATACATCCCTGTAACACAGTGATGATAAAGGTGTTAACAAATGCTACAGAAGAGAGATTCAATGAAATGGATAGTCCTGAATCTTGTGGTTATTCATAAGCAAAGAATCTGTCTACATCTCTGTCTCTGTCTCTATCTTGTTTCTCTCACTTTGTCTTCTCTATATATTCTTTTTTCATTTTTTGCTATACCAGAGATTGAGCTCAGGAGTTTTGCTTGCCAGGCAAGTGCTTATTATATTGAGCTGTCTGCACGGTCCCCCACTACATTTTTTATATATGTGTTATATTAGTATTTTCCTTTTTTATATAGTTGATACCTTTATTTCTTTATGACTACAGGTATAACAATCAGTGGCAATTTGACATTGAACACCTCTGCATGTTAACAATACGGTAATAATTTCACAATAAAGGAAAGTCCTTACATTTAAGAACACATTTTTATAGCACAGTTGTTCTCATCCTGCTGGACATTAGTCAAATGTAATGCTCATTAGCAGGAGGTAAAGGAGAACATAAAATATGCAAAGAACAAATAAACTAATTTCAAAATATTGAAAAAGAAAACTTCAGTTTCTCTTTTTGGTTTCAGCAGAATTTTCTGGAAAATTATTTTACTGCTGCTGAACAGTTGTGCATTTAGAAAGGGGAAACTCATATTTTATCACTATTTTCATACTGTACATTTAGTTTTGTAATTCAATAGGGCTGTTATGCTTTGCGTCTAGGTGTCCATGCCAAAGCCTCATGCAGTGATGGTGTAGTGGAATTGTAGTGTTTGTGATCAATTCATGATCCAGTGCTGGAGCTGTGGTTGTGAGTGCTACACTTCTGGGTAGCCTGAATATGATATGAGGACGGTAGAGAGCCCTGCTCTCTGGTGCTGGTGCTTGTGCTGGTTCTGCTTCTTCCATTTTTCTCTTGCTAGCTTGCTAATTTCTTCTGCAATGAACTGCTGCCCTGTGTCATGTACAACCCTGGTTTGGAGACAGATGATTATGGACTAAAACATTCACTAACTATGAGCTAAATAAACCTTTCTTTTTAATTTCGGGTAT
>PVKA01052652.1:0-11606 GCA_004027165.1 Ctenomys sociabilis
TTTTCAACAGCTTTGCATTGAAAGGCTATTCCTCTCTTTATTGCGTTCAAAAACTGTCACCTTTGTGCAATCTGGAAGGATTCCTCACTTTTTTCTCCACTCCTGTCATCCACTATCCCTTCTTCTTCTTCTTTTTTTTTTGTCTTTTTTGAGACAGGGTCTCATTATGCAGTTCAAGCTGGCCTTAAGCTCACTTTGTCGCTTAGGCTGGTCTCGAACTCACAACAATCCCGCTGCCTCAGCCTCCTGAGTGCTGGGATTACAGGCCTGCGCCACCACGGCCGGCTCTATCCCTTCTTCTTGACATGTGTTTTAACCCTGTAAAAATCTACTGTAGTACCTTATGCATCACATTTTTATATTATTTTGTGAAATTAAAAAGAATACAGGATAATAAAAACATTACAAGTGATACAGAATTTCATTAAACAAAATAATATGAATTCAACAGTATTTGTTCTGTTATATAGTATTCTCTTCAGATTAGTTGTGTGTGTGTGTATATAATATATATATACATATATATATATATGCATGCAAAATTGGAAGAAAAGCTGTAAGACATTAAAAGAAGAGCAATGAAAAAAATCAACCATTAACAGTAAGATTATCCAAGTTATGCTAAATACATACATAGATACGTATTTTTCCCCTTCCCTCCCTCTCCTGTCCTCCACATCTCAGTATTTTTCCTCCCTTTGAACAGATTCTTTTCATAGTATCTATTGTACCTTTCAGATTTTATTTAATTCTTTCAAATTCTTACACTAGCAAGATAACACAACGTTTGCACATGTGGATCTGGTTTTATTTCAGTTATGAGTGTGGTCTCCAGTTGCATCCATTTACTGATGAAAAACCCCAAATTTATTTTTTATACCTAATACTCCATCGTGTAAAAGTACCACATCTTTTATCCATTCCTTAGTTAATGGGAAGTTGGTTTGTTTCCAAGATTTATCTATGACAAATTATGCAGCTATAAATACAGATACACATATATCATTGAGGTGTGATGTTTTCAGTTCATTTGGAAAATGGGACCTCCAAACCTAGCCTTTAGTGGAGTCTTCATTCTGATTTCCATAGTGGTTGTATCAATCTATACTCTGACCAACAATAGAGAAATAGTATAGTAATAATATAACAGTAGCTTTGTAGTATAATTTCAAGTCAGGAATGTGATGCCTCCTGTCTTTCCTTTGTTACCCAGTATTGCTTTTGCTATTTTAGGTCTCTTCTGCCTCCAGGTGAATTTTAGGAATGTTTTCTGTAGATGTTTCTGTGAGATATACCAATGGTATTTTTTTTTAAATAATAATTTTATTACAAACATAATTGTCAAGAAGTAGAAACTGCACATAATCCCACTGCACTGACCATCACCAGTGGAGCCCCGCCCAAGGGCTTGCTGCGCGCAGGACCGGCTGCGCGTAGCTGCGATCGATCGTGGGCCTCCGCTCGACGGTGGGCTGAGCTGGCCGCTCAGCTAGTCTGTCTGTCTTTCCTTCTTTCGCTTCCCTTCTTCCTCTTCCTCGCAGCTTCCAGTCCGACTCCGCCGGCCCGGACGCTCTCAGCCTGTGCGGGGCTCGCTCCCCGTCAGAGCATCTGCTCAAGGGGACCTCAGCTTTGTGAGGACTCCGCTCTCCGATTCCCACAGAGGATGCAGCAGCCTGCACTCCTGCCAACAGTGGAGAACAGCTCCTTCTCCCTCAGCCCCTCCAGCGCTCTTCATTGCTTGGCTTCTGGATGGCAGCCGCTCTTTCCAGGGGGAGTCTCCATGTTGTTTTAATCTATATTTTATGAATGACCAACGATGGTGGACTTTTTTTCATATATGTATTTGCCATCTTATTCCTTCATCTGAGAAACCTCTGTTCATTTCAGATGTCCTTTTCTGGACTGGGTCTTTATAGAAACTCAGTAGCCTTCCTGTACATGAATAACAAACTCACTGCTGTGGCTGGCCCTGGGTCTGCGGCTGTTTGGTCTGCCCCAATGGTATTTTTTTTATACTAATGGAATTTTAATTGGGACTTTGTATAATTTTGATAGTATGGCCATTTTCACCATGTTGGTTCTTCCTATCCATATTCTGAAATCCTCTTCAATCTCTTTTCTCAAGAGTACTGTAATTTTCACTGCATAAATCTTTCACTTCCTTTGTGAGCTTGATTCCTAATTATTTTTTTTTTCCAATATTATTGTGAAAGGCATGGTTTCCTAATTTCTGTCTTGGCACATTCATTGTGTGTAGAAATGCTATTGATTTTTGAGTGTTGACTTTTGTCCTGCTAGGCTATTGAATTTGATTATTAAATCTACAAGTCTCTTGGTGGAGTTTTTTGGATCTTCCATGTAGGGTATCATGTCATTTGCATATAATGATAATTTCACTTCTTCCTTTGCAGCATTCCTTTTATTTTTCTTTCTTATCTATTTGCTTGGCTAATGTTTTCAAAACTATATTGAACAGGAGTGGTGACAGTGGACATCCTTGTCTTGTTCCTACTTTTAAGGTGAAGGCTTTCGAGTTTTGTCCATTTAGTATGATGTTGGCTGTTGGTTTATCAGAGGTTGCTTTTATCAGGTTGAAGTAAAGACCATCTATTCCAATTTTGTGTAATGTTTTTATCATGAATGAGAGTTGGACTTTGTCAAAAGCTTTTTTGCGTCTGTTGAGAAGATCATGTGATTTTTGTCTTTAGCTCTGTAGATATGACCTGTTAGACTTATGTTGTTTTTCTTTGCATCATCTTGTAGCTGCTGAATTGTTACCTCCTGGTTCCTTGCTATTTTTAAGAGATCTTGCCTTTCACATCCATTAGCAACACTGCTGTCTTCAAGGTTTTAAAGTCTATTTTCAATTTTGTTCAGGCGGTTTTGCCAGCTTTCAGTGGAATTCTTAATTTTCTGATTATCTGAATCTGTTTCTTGCTGTCTAATTCTTTTCTATCTTATTCATTCAGTGTTTCCATCATTTTCCTATTCTCCTGTATTTTTATCTGTATCTTCTTTGGATGCGTTGAGCAATTCTTTTCTTGGGGTTTGTCATTCCTTTTTTCACCATTTACTATTTCTGATCTGTTTTCTGCTATCATTTGAGAAATTTCAGGTATATGACTTCCAAGTTCTTCTATTCCCTTGTCTCTTAGACTTGTTCTGGCTGGGCTGGAGGTCTCAGATTGCCTTTTGCTCCTTTATGTTGGCATTTTTGAAGCTTTCAATATTTACCCAGACTCAGCAGTAATGTCAGAGGGGTGGGTCACACCTGCATCCTGTGATGGTGGAATAGCCTGCAGCATGTTTGACAAGCTTCAAAATTAAACTTTAATCAGGGGAGGAAAGAGCTTATTCTAGAAGCAGAGACTGTCATCTATTATTTTCTTTTTTCCAGAACGGAATTCAGATGGAAACAGTGTTTATTACAACTTGTTATTTTGTAGTTAACCCAATAATAGTGTGACTTGTTTGAAAACAATCCAGTATAAGTACTGTAGTTATGCTAAAGATTGTAAAGCAAAAGTGAAAAAATTACTTATCCGACACACCTAGAAGTCCCCTCCAAACATTTTGGTAAATATCCTTCCAGGCCTCTTTTCCAAGTGTATTATATGTATACACAACATGTTCTTTTTCTTTTATAACCTGTTTTTAGTTAACTATAAGGTGTAGATGTCATTCCCTGCAAATAAAGAATCGGCTTCCTAGTATTCCTTACTTAACTAATTAATCTCTTGTTGATATTTTTACTATTTTAAGCACCTATGATAAAATGCACTTGTCTCATTAATTCCTTTGGAATAAATTACTAAAAGTCAAATGGCCATATCAGAGGATTGTCTTCTATCTCCCAGTGCCCCATCTTGGAGATTGAACCCACGGCCTTTGTGCTGAGCTACATTTCCAGAGCCCTTTCCTCTCCTTTTTTCTTTTAATAATTTTATTGAGAAAGAAGTAGCAATGAGATAGTTTCAAAACAAGTTAGTAGGACAGTTACAATAATTAATATATTACATATTGTTCTCTTTGTAGTAGTTATTCATAGTACAAGATCCAGACATGCTATTTTGTCTAAATTATTAGTTCAAAACTTTCTTCTCATTGAACTAAGAGAAAGTAGCTGTATATTAAAAGAACCATCTTTATTTATTTATTTTTTATTTTTGCAGTATCAGAGATTGAACTCAGGGCTCTGTACTTGCCAGGCAAGCACTTATTCTGCTGAACTATCTCCCCAGCCCTTTTTTTTTTTTTTTTTTTTTTGTACTGGGAGTCAAACTCAGGACCTTGCTCTTGGTAATAAGGCTTTTGTGCTGCTGAACTATATCCCTGGCCCACATTTATTTTTAACATTTTATTTTTTATCTCATTTAGCTTGATGTCTAAGTCACCGAGTTGTCTAAGCTGGATTTAAAGTTTTGCTCCTCTTGCCTTAGTTTCCCACAGATTACAGATGTGTACCACCATGCATGGGTGGCAGTAGTACTTTATTTAAATTTTTAAAATTTATTTGGTACAAGGTTTTGCTATGCAGTTTGGACTCATAGTGATCCTCCTGTCTCAGTCTCCCCAGTGCTGAGACCACAAGTGTGTGCCACTGAACCCGGTTTTGGGGCCACATAGCATGACCGTGGTTCTAGGGCTGGCATGGCATGCAGTACTAGGGATGGAACTCAGGCCCTTGCACCTGCCAGGCAGGCACTTAGATCTCTGAGCTATCTCCCAAACCCAGGAAGTATTCTTTTAAGTATCTTTGTTACTCAGTTGTCCCCCAGAAGGTTTGTATATAATTACATTCCTTCCAGTGGTACATGAGAAAACTGAACTATCTTCCTCACTGTGTGCTTACTCTGGGTGTTAGACTCTAAATTTGTTTTTTTTTGTGGAACTGGGGATTGAACTCGGGCCCTTGCACTTGCGGGTAAGCACTTATTTTACTGAGCCATCTCCCCGGTCCTAAATTTTTTTAGTACAATAAGTTTTTAGATTTAGGGATCCCATTTATGCATATTTTTGTCCATCTTAAAAATCCATAGTGTTTAGATTTATTTTTATCCATGATGAAAGATGAAAGGTAAATGTTTTCAACAATTAGAAGAAGTTGGCAAATGTTTGTTATAGGTTTTCATTAATAAAGTAACAGTATTTAAGTTAAGAGAAGTAAAATCTATCTATTTGCATTGTTGGCTAAAATACTAGGTGTTTTTACTGGCTTATCAGAACTTTCATAGTGGAGCAGTCTTTATTTTATGGATGAGGAAACAGACTGAGAAAGGTAAAGTGGCTAGCCTTCCATGCCTGCAATAGTTAAATAAAACATCTGAGATTTAAATAGTCTTTTGTTTGGTAATGAATTGATTACCAAACTTGAGAAAAACCAAAGTAGATAGAAATTACCATTATTTATAATCTGTGGAGTCTATTAATACCTAGAGTTGAGAAGACAATATTATGTAAAATTTGATAAAGGGCTAATGCTGTATTTGTGTGTGTGTGTGTGTGTGTGTGTGTGTGTGTGTGTGTGTGTGTGTGTGTGTGTGTGTGTGTATGGTACTGGGGATTGAACTCAGGACCTTGCTCTTGCCAGGCAGGCACTTATTCTACTGAGCTATCTCCCTGGCCTTGGGTTAATGCTATTGAACTTTCTCAGTGAATATTTTATATAGTTAAGTTTTCTAAGTAATCACACCTTACAAAATTGTAAGATTTTTGTGTAAATTGTAATCTTCAACTTTTCTCTCAAATGCTAACTATTAGAAAATATAGCCTATTGTGTGTATTAGACTGTATTAACAAAGCATTTAAAGAATGCAGAGTAATCTGACCTAAATGATGCTTCACATACCCATATCTACAGCTTTCATTTTGTTAAATTATTTAATCATTAGCTAATCAGTTAATCATTAGATGATTAGATATTTTTGTTTACCCAAAAAGGAAGATTTTAAAGATAATGATTTGTCTTTATAAAGCTTTTGGTCTAAATAGGAAGATAGATTCCTATATGAAAAGCTACAGTTCAGTGTGATTACATGATAACCACAAATAGAAAAAGATTCTCAGGGCTGGCCAGATAGCTCAGTGGACTAAAACGCCTTCTTAGGCAGAGCACAGCAGGGAATCCCATGTGCTATGCTGCCCCCCCCCGGGGCATCCTGAGATGGCTATTGAGACTGGGAGTGGTGGGGGGCACTTATAATCCCAACACTTGGGAGGTTGAAAACAAGAGAATCACTTTTGAGTCTGATCTACATAGTGAGACCCTGTACGCTCTGTATACTGTTTTGACCCTGTCCTAATTCATAAAAAAAAAAAATCTCATTCTCACTGTGTCAAAAGATGTACATAATGAAATAGTCTGACTTTGGAATTTTGAAATTTCAGTCATAAATTGAAAAATTCCAAAAAGGAACTCTGAATGAAAATGGAGATAAATGAGTGGATATACACAAAGAAAAATAAATGGGTGTACAATAGAAAAAAAATACCTGTAGGAGAATTTGGAAGCCTTTACAAAGAAAGTGACTGTTAAAAGCTAATGTGTAGTTTATAGGCAGAGAATGCAGGTAGAGAATTCAAGGTAAAGGGAATAACACGTTCTAAAGACTAGAGGTTTTGAAAGATTTGGTACATGTAGAAAGTAAATAGTAGTCTGCTTGTACTAGAGCTCAAATTCTGTGTGCAGAAGAAATGGTGGGAGAAAAGCCATGAAAGAAGATTGGATCTAGTTTGTGAAGGGTCTATCAGGCTGAATGTGCTTGGCTTGATCCTGGAGATACCAACAGTTAAGCAAGGGAGCAAGAGGATTCTCTCTGTGTGTCAGGAGGGTCATTCTTGGTAGAACAAAATAAATAGTATTTGAGAGAAAAAAAAAAAACTGAGGAAAATGACAACAGTACATAGATTATTGCAATAGTTGAAAGAGAAAGTAATGAGGCTCTTAGGTAAGGCGGCACTGCTAATGAATGTTAATGGGATGAGTTTGATCTGAGAGATATTTTAGGAGCAGAATAGAGTGGAAATAGTGTGGAAACAATTTGATGATAGTTGCTCTGAATCTAAGAACAAGCAAGTTTAAGCCATTTATATACTCTATGTTCCTAGGAAGTACTCAGAGTCTGCTTGACAAAATGAAAAATGAATGGGACCAAAAGAATAATGAAGTAAATATATATAAATATTTGAGTACCCAAAATCTTTATACTAATGTTATTATGACTTCAAAGCAAGGGAAATAACAATCACAGATGAGATTGAGGTTTCTAGAAGGTTGGCAGTGGAATTTAGAGAAGAGGAATAGTAAGTTTGATTTTGGACATTCTGAATTTGAGTTACATTTAATATTGGGGTCTCTATGAGACATTTGGAGACTTAGAATAGTCACTTAAGAAAAGTGACTGAGAGATTCATTTTATTTATTTATTTTTTCTGTATTTTAGGGAAGGGTCTACAGGGTGTTCAAGGTCTCACTATTAGATCAGACTTGTAGTGATCCTCCTGTTTACAGCCTCCCAAGAGCTGGGATTACAGGCATGTACCATCTCGTGCAGTCTGACTTAGAGATTTGAACCTGTACCTAGGGTAGATTCTATAGAAACCATATGGAGACAATCTTATCTCCTTTCTCTCTCTCCCAGTGCCTTGCACGTCTCTCAGATTCAGAGAATGAAGAACCTTCCCAAGGCCAGATGACACAGCCACATCGCTCTGCGTTTGTTTCCAAGAACAACTCCTACTCCATAGCTTTCCTGTCAGGGTAAGAAACTAATCCTGAATTCAGTCAGAGTTCTTTGATTTGCTGGTGGGTGAAAAGGACTGATACACAAATGGATGGATACTGAATAACGGAGGAGGCTAGTGAAGGGCTAGATGGAAGGAAGAGAGGATGCACAGAGGAGGGGAGTGAAAGAAGGAAGGGGCAAGAGAGAGAGAGATTGATTGATTTGGGAACAGTTACTATATGCCGTGCTCTGTTTTAATACAGAGCTACCAAGGCATAGTGTTTACCCCTATTTGTTGTTATTTTTCAGTCAAAGGTGGCAGAGCTCACCCTCATCTCTGAGGTTTATCTCCTCCTTCCTGTCAGTGCTCAGTAATGGCTTACTGCCTCTGTGGACATTCCCCAGAACGCTTTATGTCTTAAAGATTTTACTGCTGGTTACTCATAAGTAATACACAAAGGAACTATCACAGTTTCAGAGTATTAAAAAAGCTTACTACTATGATCCTGCTGTAGTGTTGATTTCTCAATCTTTTTTTGTATATTCTTTTTGAGTAGTTTGATTTTCTTGTTAAAGAGTTCTAAGAGTAAAATTAATGAAATATTCTTTTCCCTCAAATTCTTCCCCTTCTCTAAGTAATGGCAGCTACCACTGTAGAAAGGTCCCTGCCCCAATATTTTATTCACTCATTTGTCATTTGTTGAATAGCCATAGTTATATAGTTAATTAAAATTAATTGATAATAATCAGACCCCCCATGTGGATATGTCCTTGCCATTTATGATGAATATGGGACTGTTGCATTGTGTGTATTAGCTTGAACTATAGATGCCCTCCAAAAGCAAAACACTAAAGATTGCTTTACTAAAACTTACCACTGCCTGACTGTGTATATGGATATCCATCCCTTTATTCCAGGTATATATTACTGATTATAAAAAGGATACAGCTGGGAGTGATGATGCATACCTATGATATCAGCTGTTTGGGAAAGTGAGGCAGGAGGATTGCAAGTTCAAGTCTAGCCTATACAGCACAGCAAAGCACCATCTCAAAAATAAATAAAAAAGAGCTCTACTGAAAAGAAAATCAAATCAATCATTTTAACCAAGTCACAATGAATATTCCCTAAAGCCAATAAATACTATTTTATGAAATCTTGATTAAAATCTCATACTTTGAAATAACCTTAAAATAAATTTATACTAAAATAAAAATATGGGCTGGGGATATAGCTCAGCGGTCTAATCACCTGCCTGGCAAGCACAGATACCTGTATTCAAATCCCAATACTACGTGCTGTGCCAGCCCCATGCCATGCCAGCTATCAAAACTGGGCATGATGGCACACGCCTATAATCCCAGTGCTGGGGAGGTTGAGGCAGGAGGACAGCACAAGTCCGAGCTGCATAGTGAGACCCTGTACCAAATAAATACATTTTTTAAAAACTAAAAATATGATATTAAGGGAAAATTGCCCCAGTTAGTCAGAGTAGATATTGAACAGGTGAATTACTTGTCACCAGTTCTCTTACTCTTGCACCCTGTAATTCTTTTAAAGAGGGGTAGCAGATTGATGTCATTACTTAAAATGCCTTGCAAATTCTTCTTTAATGAACAAAATTAAAAGGCTAGACAGAGGACTGTGCTTTTGATTATTTCTTTGGAATTTTATTGTGTACTATCTTTTTCTTCTGTTAGCTTATCCTTACCATACTCTTTGTCACTGAGCTACATTGTGACTAATCAATAGGAAAACTTCAAATTTGGACTTTACTGTTGAGAAATATTTGTGGCTAGGTGCAAGGTCCACATCTGTAGTTTTAGCCATTTGGAAGACTTGAAGTAGGAGGATTACAAGTTTAAGCCTGGCCTGGGCAACTGAGCAAGACCCTGTATCAAAATAAAAAATAGTAAGGGCTGTAGATGCAGCTCAGTATCAAAGCACCCCTAGCCCCATTCCTTAGTCCTTTGTGAATTCTGTTCATTTTCTTCTACTCAAGGTTGGATGAACTGAATTATTTTTCATGTTACTAAAACAGTTAATTGAGTCCTTTCTGTTTATGGATATCCTAGGAAGGATCTTTAGTCTCTCTTCCCAATACCATCATATCTAAGAGTCTCCCAAACAGCCTAAAATCTGTAAGCTCCTCACCAAAGGATTCAGCTCTGAAAAAACTGATTAAGCTCTGAGAAGCCACTGAGAGCAAAGGGAAACATTCCTAGACTGTGAGTAATGAGAGTGCCAAACCCTGAATGCTCAGAGGTTGGGGTTCATCACATATGCTACTGTGGAGTAGATGGTGCATTCAGGAGTACAAGACCCATACAGAGTGGATGGGAGAGTTTGGAGCCAAAAAGCACTGTGTAGAAGATTTTCCAAGGCCAGGTGCCCACTTCACTGTGGAAAGGATCTTTGTAGATCTTTGAAGAAGATACTTAAGAACATCACCTAGGAGATTTTTAAATAAGGAAAATTTGAAGTGATTGAAATCATGACTGCCGAGGGGAATGGCAAAAAGAATGTCTTTGCTTTTATAACCTTTAACAACCATTACTGAATATTAGTGTTGTACGGAAATACTACGTTGTGAATAGCTACAGCTATGAAGTAAGGGAAGCTCTATTGAGGCAAGAGATGGTTAGTGATTTGTAGTTACAGAGAGGACACAGTGTTTCTGCAAACTTTGGTGGTGGTCATGGAGGTGGTTCTAATGGCAATGACAGCTTGTTCATGGAAAATGTTCAGTGATTGTGTGGCCTTGATCACAGTTGTGTTATTGGTATATATAGTGGCAGCCAGGTTGTGGACTATGGCTAGCACTAGTGACCACATTGGAAAACCTTATATTGTGAAGTAGCTTTTTGGCCTTCCAATACATTAGCAATGTCTTATGATGCTTGAGTTATACTCATTAGAAATTAGCCAGAGCTAATTTTGTTTTCTAAGGTCTAGATGCCATAAGCCAGAGTCTGATTCATAGTAGGGGCACATTAAGAGATCCACAATAGCTATGCTTCCTTCAAGTTGTGATATAGAGACAAAGATGCATACTGACTGGCAAAGACTCGATGATGCTAAGTGAATGAAATCAGTGTTGGAATGAATTAAAAATACAGATCCCCTAAGAAATATACCCCTCTTCCTTAAAGTGAACAAATGGAATACAAAAGTTCTCAACAGAAATAAGGCAGACACACAAGTGGAATTATATTGGCAAAGTATCTCTAGAATTGATGAACAGAAGCAATGCTAGAGAGGCCAGACCTATCCTGGGGACAGGTGTTAGGAGGGGAAATAGCAGTGTGACTCAGAGTGAAATAGTTGTCTTCCTTTTGTTTCATCTATTTAAAATGGATGTTGTTGTTCCTTACCTCATTTCACTTAACTGTCATATTAATCCTGCAAACTTTTAATACTCCCATTTTATAGCTAAATAAATTATAGTTCAAAGAGGTAAAGTAACTACCTCAGCTCTGGGGCTCAGAATACGATAGGTTGAGGCCTCAGGTGTTGATCCTGAGACCACTGTCCCATAAACTATCTCCCTAACTACACACACACACACACACTCACCTAAGAACCTCTCAGTTCAGTAGAATGACAGAAATAGAATTGGGACCCTGTGAAAAAAAAGCCCTGTACTTGATCTGATTTGTCTTGATATGTTTTTGCAACAGAAGGTTGCTTTCCTTCTGTTTTTAAAATCACTTATACCCTAACTTGTTCCAAAAAACAAGTTACTACAGAGGAGGGTAAAAGGCTATCCTGTTACACTACTATTTGAGGAAACTCAAATCCTTTTGCATTATGCTTTTTTAAAAAAGAGCTATGAGGAAAAAAAGTATTTCTATTTATCAGAAAATGATTACAGCAGTTTT
>PVKA01052653.1:0-11605 GCA_004027165.1 Ctenomys sociabilis
TTCTTCTTCTTCTTCTTCTTCTTCTTCTTCTTCTTCTTCTTCTTCTTCTTCTTCTTCTTCTTCTTCTTCTTCTTCTTCTTTTTTTTTTTATTTGTGTAACTGGGGATTGAATTCAGACCCTTGTGATTGACAGGGAAGTGCTTATTCTACTGAGCCATCTTCTCGGCTCCCTGTCTTCTTTTTTTGTAGTACAGAGATTCAGAGGTGTTTCTGTGGTGATTCATGGCTCTATGTGAAAAAGGCATCCCATTGCTTGAGGCAAGTTTCTAGGATGTCCAAGATTCAGAGAAGGAAGGAAGCAATTGTCTTTCCAGACAAACTATCATAGCCAATGTTTCCTATAACCTATTTTACAAAACTGTTGATTATTGTCTGGCTCTCTTTCCATGTCTCCACATTAAAATGACGCAAAAATATGTTTGACTCCCAAAAGCCATTGGAAACTCAGCCACATGCCTTGGATTTTATGTAATGGTTCCACACACATCTTAAAAGATTGGATACACACAGATAGATGTTGATCGAAGGTACAGAACAAGTTCCAGTGGATGTGAACAATGAGCTTTAGAGAACTATTGCAGAGAATGGTGATTGGTCTAAGTAGTAAATGATGAATAAAACATATAAACATAATATTTTATTTACGTATTTGGTATAGGTTTTCACTACACAGCTCAGACTCATAGTGATCCTCCTGTTTCACCCTCTGTGCACTGGGATTCAGTTGCTGCCTCAACGTGCCCCAGAGGCAGGGCTGGTTCAGCATGCAGGATGGGGACCAAACATAAAAATTATTTTTTAAAAGAAATCATTTTGTGGTTTTAAAGTGAAAGTTCAAAAACCACAGAAAATGTAATAATTTTATAAATCTCTCTTAAAATGTGTATTTTTTGTTTTGTATTGTCTTCTGAACAATTCCAGCTATGTAATGTACTAGCTCAGTGATTATTAAGAGTTATAAAATAGTTATTACGTGTTTATCAGTGATCTTCACCAAGTTCATAGTACTATTTGGCAGTTGACTACCTCTTCTTCATTGGCTTCTAGTTTTCTTGCTACTTCTCTAGCTTTCTTCTTTTTAATCCTTTGCTGGATTTATCTCATCTTTCTTAACTTCAGTCCCTAAAATATACCAGGATTAGTAGTAGGACTGCCTCTCTATAATTTCCTTGCCTTCATCTTTATCTATGATTTCACTGTAGCCTGGAATAAAAAATCTAAGTTTCCATCCTGTGAACTCAAAGTATATGTAGTCTTGTGTTACTCAAAATGGATACATTTTTTAAGAAATGTTATACAATTTTATTGTATGAGTATAACAAACTTTACTCATGTAACATTGGACAGATATTCAATTCAGACTACATGCATTACACCCTTAGGAAAATGTCACTGGCTGATGTGAAGCTGCACTTCTAGAACATTCTCTAACATTTTATTTGTATGGCTAACAAACACCTAGAATTTTCAAAATCCATGTCTTTATTTTTAAAATATGTTTCTTCTTGCTGGTCTGCCAGCTTGCCCACTGTTACTATCAATAAATAGTAACAGGGCTGGCAAGAGAGCTCAGCACACTAAATGCCTGCCTACACAAGCTAGAGGACCAGGGTTTAATCCTGAGTTCTTCGTGACTTGCTTGTCCTTCCCCCAGGATACCTGGAGCCAGCGCCTGAGACCAGGCATGGTGGCACATACCTGTAATCCCGGTGCAGGGGAAGCTGAAAACAGAAGGATCACTATGAGTCCAAGCTGTGTAGTGAGACTCTGAACCAAAGAGATAAATAAAAAAATAAATAAATAAAAAGTACCATATACTCAAACTAAAAGCCTTCTAATCACCCTTAAGTACATTTTTATTATGTTCAAGATTGCAAAGAGCAGGAATTATTATTTATTCCTGCAATATATCCTAAATGTAATCATATAGTGTCCCTTTCATTGTTAAAACACCATCTCCTCTCCATTATGGCACTGGCAGGAGCTCCCAAATCCCCCTTTTACTTCCACTCCTGTCTACCTCTAACCCATTCTTCACCATAATTGGAATTATCTTATAAAATTTGCTTTAGAGTTATTTTTCTTCACCACTTCATAGCATTAGAAAACATGTTTACTCTCATTTGAAAATATTTTCTAATTTTCCCGACTATGACACTGTTCCCAGGTAATTTCATACCCTACAAATTGACTACCCAGTTACTACATGCAGCCATAGCAATGGATTTGCTTTTCCTAAACTATAACCAGTTCATTCATCAAATTCATTTTTATATTATTTGTTAGAGGTTGCTCTATCTCCAGCTTCAACTCTTGAATCAGACCACATTTTAAAAAGCTTTTCTTCTACACAGATAACAAACAGACTGAGAGGGAAATAAGACAAATGATACCATTTACAATAGCTTCACAGAAAATGAAATACCTTGGACTTCATCTAACTAAAGAAGTCAAAGATCTTTTCAAGGAAAATTACAGTACTCTGAAAAAAGTGATCTTAGATGATTTCAGAAAATGCACAGATATTCCTTGCTCCTGGATAGGAAGAACCAATATGGTGAAGATGGCCATACTCCCAAAATTGCTATACAGATTCAATGCAATCTCTACCAAACTACCACGAACATACCCCCCAGACCTAGAGAAATCATTCCTAAAATTTATTTGGAACCAGAAAAGAACTAGAATAGCAAAGGCAATCCTGGCCAACAATGGTAAGACAGGAGGCATTGCAATTCCAGTCTTGAAATTATACTACAAAGCTACTGTGATAAAATCAACATGGTATTGGCAAAGAAATAGATCTAAGGATCAATGCCATAGACTAGAAGATGAAAAGGCTTCTAGGAACACACTCAACCACTTGACCTTTGACAAAGGGGTCAAATACACTCACTGGAAGAAAGACAGCCTATTTGACAGATGGTGCTAGAAAAACTGGCTCTACACAAGCTGAAAAATAAAACTTGACCCAGGTCTATCAGTATGCATAAGCTAAAACCAAAATGGATTAAAGATCTAAACATTAGAACAAAAACACTAAATCTGCTAGAAGAGAAAGTAGGAGGAATTCTTGAAGACATAGGGGTAGGCAAAGAGTTCATGAACAAAAATCAAATCGCATTTGTAATACTTGAAAAATTAACAACTGGAACCCCCCCTTATTGAGAAGTTTTTGTATGTCAAAAGAAATTACCAACAAAGTGAAAAGACAACTCACCAGTTTTGAAAAAAATCCTAACTCATAAGCACTCAGACAAAGATCTACTCTCTAGAATTTATAAAGAACTCGAAAACATTAGACCCCTAAATTAAAAGACCCAGTCCAGAAATGGGCATCTGAGAAGAACAAACAGTTCTCAGAGGATGAAAGTAAACAAGAAAATAAATATAAGAAAAAATGCTCCACATCACTAGCCATCCATGAAATTCAGATTAAAACAACACTGAGATACCATCCTAACTTAGAAATAATGGCTATCATAAACAAATCAACAAACAACAAATGTTGGACAGGCTGTGAGGAAAAGGGAACCCTTCTCCACTTCTGGCAGGTATGTAAACTGGTTGCAAGCATTGTGGAGATCAGTGTGGAGACTCTTCTCAAAAGTAGGACTGGAAATTCCATAGAAGCTGGCTATCCCCCTACTGGGAATTTTCCCAGAGGAACTGAAAACATCATATCATAGTGATATATGTGTACCTATGTTTATAGCAGCACAATTTGTGATATCCAAAACTTGAAATCAACCAAGATGCCTGCCACAGAAGGAATGGTTTCAAAAGATGTAGTATTTTCATACAATGGAGTATTATTCAACTATAAAGAATAATAAATTTGAAGCTTTCATATTTAAGTGGATGCCACTTGAACATATACTTATAACCAAAATAAACTTGACTCACATGTGAAAATATCGCATAGTCTCCCTAGTATAAGTACTCAAAAGAAGTATAACAAATAGAAAGATATAACACAATTAAAAGGAAAGTGAGAAACTGAGGATTGGACAATGAGGAGAGAGCAAAGAGAAAAACTGGCAAATGTGACAGGAGCAGAGCCATATATTTATGTGCACTAGATGGGTAAGGCAATGATCCTGAGTATCTTCAGCAGGTTTTTGAAACTTTCAGTTAATTGGTAGGATTCTCACCCTGATTAACTACATATGCTGCTACCTGTGAACCGAGCAACTGCACTGAAGATAGCAATGTGCAATAGAAGGATCACACTTGGAATGCTGGCAATTCTGGTCTTCTAAATACATGCTTCTCTTCATAACATACCTAGTATTACTATACTGTATTTCAAATAAAAGTTTGTTTTAAATAAAAGGTAATAAATGAAAGCAAGACAAAAAATTGTCACAAAACAGTCATGCTACAATACTGTATATGGTTAGATTTCTAAATTTCTGTATAAATATAGGTAAGTGTTCATTCCCACTTTTTAAATTTTTTTCTTCATATTCTGTAGGGACTTCCAGTTTAACAGATTAATACTTGGAAAATATCTGTTCTATGTTATGCCTATGATGTTTGATATTTAGACAGATAGTGAGCATAAACTGAACTTCATATATTGAAGGGGTAATAATTACCTTCTCTTCTGAAGGATTAACAACCTAAGTTTGCCGATCAAAAATTGGTGAAATGGAAGGCTTGCAAGGTCAGCCAACATTTTTCTCTAGGCTTTCAAGGTCAGTGAAGACTCAGGACAGAGAAGAATCTGTACTGTAACATCATGTAACTCAGTTATGCCCCAAATTTTCTGACCAAAGAGATCATGGAGCAACAGAGGAATGTGATCAGTGATCTATAGTGTGCCTAAGGAGAGTCACATGGAGAGAAAACTTTCTCTCAGGATTCCACAGAGAGCAAACTAGTCAAGCAATGGCAGTGAGTCATTCACATGGCTGACACTGACAAAGGATCTACAACGTGCAGTGTAGGGTTACAGGATAAACCCTGAGGGTACCTAACTAACCCTATCAGATACAAAAGTTTACATTTCTTCTTATACAGGTCTTGATTTATTTTGGTCTTAAGTATCCAGCAGAAAAGTATACAAACGAGGTATATAAAGTAAAGCTATATTAATATACTTAGCTATGAAGGGCTCAAATCAATAACTTTTGCGGATAACCCACTACTATTGTGGACTGCTGTACTGTGTTGGATTATTTTGCTGAATTCATTCACCTATAATATTTAGATGCCAATGGAATACCCATCTCTGACAGGAATAAACAAAAAAAAGGACTAGAAAGGAAGGATCATTTTGTATTTGTATAAACAGAATAGTTAGGATAATATACAGCTACTTTTGCTGAACTCAATGAAAAGAAAGATTTGTACTCATAGTGTTTGGACAGGATATCCTGTCTGCTTCTTGTTCTATGGATAACCACTAAGAAGACAATAATGTACAATGCATTAATTATTGAAACTATCCTATTAATCAGCTTTGAAACTATCTCATTCATATTTATTTCTCAAAAAAATTTTAAAAAGTCTTTCTTGAACATCTTACATAAAGTAACAAAGTATTCTCATCAATCTCTCTTAAATTAACTATTATGCATAATGTGGGGTTTATAAAAATTTATTGTGTTTTATGTGTACTAAATTTTCAGCATGATACAAAATCTGAGAACCTAGAGTTCTCTTTGACTTTGAGAGATGAATGAGACTAGTGATGAAATATTTCCTATTATTATAATTTTAATTATTGAAAATTAAACTGTTGGTTGAAAATTATGTGAAACAAGTGTTTTGCTAGCCCTGCCCTTCCTCCCCACCCCCACTCAGTCATGCACAAATGCTCACAAAACTCAGCCATGCTTGAAAAATGAAACAAAACATCACTGAAGTGAAATACTAATGCAAAACCTTGCACGTTATTGAGAAAAGCTTCAAAACTTTTCCAAACATCAGTTTTGACATTTGAAGTGTAGATGAAAATATCAACCTCTCCCCATTGTTCAGTTGGTGCTTTATTAACCTGGGTTATTGTGCAAACTAAGATCATGGATGAAGTGCAGTGTTACTGATACTATGGATTGAGTATAGAAATATTTTATTTAATGCATTTGAGTGTTCATTCTATAATTGTGGAATCCCCCTCTATAGGTGAGACAATAATCAGTGTTTTGGAGCATATAAGACACAAAAATAAAATCGTTTCTTCATTTCATATTTCCATGATACTCTTTTTAGAGTAACACAAATTTTTAAGGAAAGTAAACAAAAATATGCCATTGAAAAAGATCATAACTAATTTTTTCCTCATCAATGTATGTTAAATCAATTAAGTTAGTATGATTTGATTACATTAACTATTTGAAACAAAGAAATTAGTGCATACAATAGCAAATATTAATTGATAGAGTAATGAAATAAAAATCCTTATTCCTTTTCTCCAGAATCTGCCTCCCCTAGAGGCCCTTTAAGTTAAAGTATAATTATAGTAAGCCCTAATTTTCGATTGGCATCTGACTCATTCAGGTAGCTTGTTACTTAAACCTGAAAGGGATATTTGTATTGACATGGCAACAAAAGAACTATAAATGGATGAAACTGTTTTGGAAGTTCCAGGACTCTTATGCGATTTGTTTCTTTCAACTTTTCATGGAATGGGTATAAATTGGCTGGCATTAAGAATCAATTTTGAAAATAATTGCCCATTTCAAAGACTTCTTTGGCAATTAAGATTGAATCCAATGTGTATTAATCTCTCAGAATTTATGAAAATATTATTCTTGTATTAGGAAAATATGAAATACATTTTATATTGGAATTGAGTGTATCATATTACTGGAACATATTTGCTCTATTTTTGTAGAAACGTTTAACATAAAGTTTACATTTATCATTTTTCTATTTTCTTTTTTTTTTTGCATTACTGGAGATTGAACTCAGGGCTTTGTGCTTGCCAGGCAAGTGCTTATCCTACTGAGCTATCTCTCCAGCCCCATTTATCATTTTTCTTTAAGGTTACCATATAGAATATCCAAACATTTAAAAGTGGTAACATTCTTTTAATAAAACAATAAAAACCAGAAGGTGTCCAGTGAAACATACAACCTTGTCAAAGTGTTATTTTGGATAATTGAGTCCATAAAGTGAAGAGTTAGCTTTTAAAGAATACATCAAAGGTTGTTCAATTAAATAATAGCAGGACCAACTCTTGTAGTACTTCATCAGTAATAATAGCATTCAGATACTTTCTGTAATACCACCAAAATTTTATTTTTACTTCCAGGCCTGCTCTCATCCCAGTGGAATTTAACTTATATTCTAATTTAAAAAGAGTTGTTTCCTATAAACATGTAGTATTTTGCTTCATCTAGTTTAGAGTTTGACAATAATTTTGTGGGATTGTGGACATTTTAATTGTGCACAGAGAAAAGCAAAAATGTATTAGGAGAAAATTGACAATTTCAGTGTAATTAAATAATTTCATTACCCTTAAAAGGAGATGGAAGAGCCGGGCGTGGTGGCGCAGGTCTGTAATCCCAGCACTCGGGAGGCTGAGGCAGGAGGATTGTTGTGAGTTCGAGACCAGCCTGAGCTACAAAGTGAGCTCAAGGCCAGCCTGAACTGCATAGTGAGACCCTGTCTCAAAAAGACAAAAAAAAAAAAAAAAAAAGGAGATGGACATTGTTCCATCAGAAAAATTAAAGTAAAATTGGATGGTATGTTTAACTAAATTATTCAAAACAAAATTATTGTACACTGGGTCTTTTTCGATTATGACAGTCCTACTTTTACTAATTACATCTATTACTGTCTTAGATTATTTAGGCTGCTGTATCAAAGTGCCATAAGTTGTGTGGCTCATAAACAACAGAAAGTGAGTTCTCAAAGTTTTATAGTTTGGATACAGAAGAACAAGGAACTATTTAGTATTTGTTGAGGAGCTACTTTTTGCATCTGTACAATATTTTTTGGTTATGTCTTCATTTGCTGAAAGAGATCACCTGTCTCCCTGGAACCTCTTTCATTTTTTAAATGTATTTGGTTGTTACAGGGTCTCACTATGCAGCTTGAAGTCATAGTGGTCCTCCTATTCTCAGCTTCCCCAGCACTGGGATTACAGGCATGTGTCACCATGTCTGGACTACCCTGGAGCCTCTTTGTAAGACACTAATCCCAGGCACGATGATTCTGGAACCCCTAAGACCCCATCTAGTCCCAGACACCCCACCTCCTTAACACCTCAAAGGTTCACAATTTAACACAGGAATTTGGCATATCATTCAGATTACAGTAATAGCTATTACATTTGTTAATAACCCATACAATATAAAGGACAAGAAGAGTTCATTACAATGTTTTTAAAAGCAAAGGAAAGTTTTATGTGTAAGCCATATATGTATGGCTTTTGTTTTCTCTGGATAAGAATGCATTTTAAATATGGTTTATGAACACTTTAAACAATAATTATAATTATAACCCTGCCATTTTAATAGAGCAAGGCCCAGCACTCAGTATCCTAAAAAGTACAGAATATATTTGGTGAAATTTTAACTTATAATCTAACATGTATTTGTAGAGGAAAGAATTGATTTATAACTGAATTTAAAAGCTCAGAACTTATTATCATTTGGGAAACCACATATCCAATACTGATTATAGTAAGATAAGGCCAGTGGGATTTATTAATTTTTGTCAGAGATCTGAAGTTTCTCTGCCAACCTCCAGAGTTATTGTTCTGTTTTCCTGGCAGAACAGGTGAGATAACAGGGCTTAGCTTTGTGACTAGAGGGGCATGAAGCCCGTGCTGGAGTTTCTGCTTTGAGCTCCTGAAGATTTCCGATACAGATCTTATTTCAAGCCAGAAATGAATGACACCTTCACACAACAAGTAGCCTGTAGCATCCCAAGCTCACCCCGGGTAGAATGAATTTCCAGACTCCAGGAGACAATTGATCATATTTACACAAAGAACTTCCCTTGAAAAGTGAATTAATAGAGAAGATTATGGGGCTACAAAGAGATCTATATATAAAATTCCATAAAGAACTAAAGGCAAATGGCCCCATGGGATGGATTAAAGTCTTAAGGAGTCTTCAGAGACAGTCCAGAGCAGAGGGTTGATGTTTGTGTTGGTCAATCAAGTGAAATACATTGCATGAGTGGGGCCTCTTCTCACCTCTTTGTACTGTGCATAAAGAGATAAAGTAACTTTGGACATATTGTACAATATTGTTCAGTTCTTAAACTTAACATGATATACTGGAGTTGTAAAAGGAGATGGGAACTGGCCCAGGAAGATAATCCAGCGGCCAAGGAGAAAACCCCTTTCTGGCAAGTGTAAGGTCCAGAGTTTGATCCCTGGCAAAAACAAAACAAAGCAACAACAACAATAAAGTAAAGAACAATGGGCAGCATGAGAGAACAAAAACAGTAGAATAATTTTCCTTACCTATTGTATTTTCTCACCTTCAGTTAATATTGATACAAAATTTTTCCCACAATATGCATCAAAAGAGGTGTTGAAATGGAATTGAGTTACTTGGGAGACAGGAAAAAATCATCTTAAAGGTTCATGGTGTTTAGTTATTTCTCATGAGAAGATGCAGTCAGTAGGACCCATTTCCTATTTATCCTGACCCTCACCAGGGGTCCTTTCTGGTCCCAGAACTCCCAGATAACCCAACATCAAATTTATCATCTTCTAACTACCTCTTACTCATCTTTATTTACTGCTTTATAAACTACACCCTGGGGGCCAGCCAAATAGGTCAGCGGATTAAAGTGCCTGCAGGTACAGAGACAGGGGGTTTGATTCCCGGGCCTGCTGTGCCAGCCCCACCCCCAGGGCAAGCTGAGCCAGCAATTGAGACTGGGCATCATGGCACGTGCCTGTAATGCCAGCACTTGGAAGGCTGTAATGAGGCAGATCAGTAGGAGTCGGAACTAGTAGTGAGACCCTAAACACCCTGTAGACCCTTCCCGAAAATACAGAAACAATAAATAAATAAAAAAAATACAATCTGATTTTCTTCAGCCATTCGGAGGCCCATGAAAGTGGATGAAAAATTACTACTCTCAGATTTCGCATATTGCTATCTTAACACGGACAGCTTTAAAATACAATTGAAGGAGAACAATAGTGGAAATAAATTCTTCAACTAAGAAAGGTTATCATAAAAACGTACTAAGTAATTTTTCATAAGTGTATGCAAAGATACATTACCAGAAATAATTCTATGAAAAAAAAGTTTAATATTGTAGTTCCTACCTACCAGTAAAATATTTTTAAACAAGGAATAAAACTGGGAGATTTTATTTGATATATTCACATTGTTTCACAAAGTAGGGTAGTGTTATGTGCGTTATATGGTGAATTTAGCCACAATATTATTACGTCTAGATGAACACATACTTTTGGTTCACGAGTCTGCCAGGAACATTTCCAGGATGCGTATTTTTGTTTTAAAACATTCTTTTAGCCTTAGAGAGTTTGTTTTCTGTTATTCATGTAGTACTTGTATTTATTTATCAAGTGCATTATATAATTTTTCAGTCTTTCCAACAAAGAGAGTGCTTACATAAAGTATCATTAGTATAAACGATTTCTCAGCTCAAAAGTTTTCCAAATGCAATCATTTATCAAACAGAAAATTTCTTACATTTTGCAGTTGAACCCATGTTTATTCCTCCTGTTTTCCTAAGAGAAAATCCATACGGAATGTAGGGCTTTATTTGTTCCATGCTAATGGCTGTGGATCCTCATACACCACTTGCCTGTTTGTTTGTTTGTTTCTTAAAATTAGGAAGTGTAATTTACAGTTATCTCAAGTTAGCTTGTAGAACATTTAAAATAAAATTCTATCTTTGTTTCCTTCACAGTAATCTCAAGTTAGCTTGTAGAAAATGTAAAGTAAAATTCTATCTTTGTTTCACTCATCCACATATTCTGAAAGCCATGTTATTAATTTTTTCACTCAATACCTTTTTAATCCGCAAGATGGATACTCCTCAGTTCAATGCTTTGGTCATAAGAATGTTTAACCGTTCTCTTGCATATAACCACGTGTTTATGACAGCGCTCTCCTGTCCATCTCATTCAAGCCCAGGTGTCAGGGCCTCAGTGGGCAGAGCTACGGAGGTAACTCAATTCCCAAGATCCATGAGATGTGCAGGTTTAGTTCAGATTCATTATGTTTATTTCATCTATTTTATGCCTATTTGCTATAGCTTAGCTTTTCTATCTGCCATTTACTGGTATTTACTTTTAGTTTTAGGATTGGTTTGTCCTGTCATCTGCTGGCAATTTTTTATTTTATTTTGATTTTATTTTATTATGTACTTGTTGTATGTTTTTTCTTTCACCTGTTCACTCGTGCATGTTCTCTTTCCTGTGATGTACTTTGCTTTCAGTTTTCTTTAACCTTCATTAAAACCATCCTCTTGAAATGAACCGTGCTATTGCCTAAATCATAAATCCTTATTTGTGATTGTGTGATGTATCGACACATACCATCCCAATGTATCTGTAACTACAAATGCCACAGGAATACAAAGTTGAACAGAAATAATTGTCACTCAGCAGCACTGTTTGCAATCTAGAATCATATTTCTCTTCTGTCTTTAA
>PVKA01052654.1:0-11605 GCA_004027165.1 Ctenomys sociabilis
AAACAGTGGGGCAGCCTATGCCTGAATCCCAACACAGAGATTGAGGAAAGATCCTCATGAGTTCAAGGCCAGCCTGTACTACATAGCAAGACCCTGTCTCAAAACAAAATTTTTAAATGAAAATCTTATTGTATAATTCAGTGAGGCTGGGGAGATAGTTCAGCCGTCTAAGTGCTTGTCAGGCAAACACAAGAACCCTGGTTTGATCCCTGTTATCACATGCCATACCATGCGGGCCCCAAACCCTGGGCACGTCCTGCCAGCTACTGAAACTGAGCGTGGTGGCACACACCAACCCCAGTGCTGAGGAGGCTGAGGCAGGAGGATCGCTACGAGTCCGAGCTGCGTAGCAAGACCCTGTACCAAATATACAGTCCAAAGATACTGCAGTAATTTTGGACATGGGCTGATGAGATAGTTCAGTGGTCTAAAGCACCTACTCAGGCAAGCTTAGGCAAGCACGCAGGGACTGTGACAGCCTGTGGCACATGCCATGCCAGCCCCGCCCCCAGGGTGAGCTGAATGGGCCATGATGGTGATGATGATGATGATGATTTTTGACATTTTACCGAACATTCAGAATTTTTCCTAAACAAATGTTTCTTTAAGAGCACAACAAGCCATAGATAGTGACACATGCCTATAATCCAAGACTCAGGAGGCTGAGGCAGGAGGATCATCATGAGTTCAAGATTAATCTGGGCTACATAGTGACTTCAAACCCAGCTTGAACTACATGAGACCATGTCTCAAAAAAATAAAACAACAAAAAAAGCAAGAAGAGGAAAGAAGAAGTAAAAAGCACTAAGAGGTGATATGTAGGGCTGGCCAGATAGCTCAGCAAATTAAAGCACCTGCTTAGACATGCAGGGACCAGGTTCCATCCCCAGCCCTGCCCTCCAGGAACACGCTGAGGTGGGGATTGAGACTGGGCGTGGTGGTACGCACCTGTAATCCCAGTGCTTGGGAGGCTGAAAACAGGAAAATCGCTAAGAGTCAGTCTGTGTAGTGAGACCTTGTAGACCCTGTGCTAAATACATATTTTAAAAAAGAAAATTAAAAGATGTGATATGTGCATGTGAAAAAGAAAATAACCTGTTCAAATGGAAGGAATTACTGAGATGAGGACAGGAGAGGGAGTGGGGAAAAGAGGTATCTATGTATATAAGCGGGAGGTTTGAATAATTGTACTGTGAGTTTCTGCTGAAACATGGAACAGAGCAGTTAATGCTTAATTTCTTTGTCTTTTTTCATTTTTTTCTCTTCTTCATTTCTTATAACTTTTTTTTTTCCAATTTTGTATGCATGTATCTGGCAATATGAACATTAATTTGAAGACAACAATACTATACAAAACAACTTTTTTTTGTGTGTGTGGTACTGGGGATTGAAGTCAGCACCCCATGCTTGCCAGGCAAGTGCTTATTCTACTGAGCTATCTCCCTAGCTCATTTTTTTTTTTTTTTTGTCTTTTTTTTTGTCTTTTTTTTTTGAGACAGGGTCTCACTATGCAGTTCAGGCTGTCCTTAAGCTCACTTTGTAGCTCAGGCTGGTCTCGAACTCACAACAATCCTCCTGCCTCAGCCTCCCGAGTGCTGGGATTACAGGCGTGCGCCACCACGCCCAGCTCCCTAGCTCATTTTGTACATTTATTTTTATTCATTTATTTTTCAACAAAACAACAAATACTGTCAAATTCATATTATTTTGTTCAGTGAACTTCTGTATCATTTGTGATTTTTTACTATTTTGTATTCTCCTTAAAAAAAATAAAAATAAAACCACAGAAAAAACAAGATGGGGAAAAGGGAAGTAAAACACATTAAGATGTGATATATGTCAGCCAGGGATATAGCTCAGCTGCACAGTGCCTGCCTGATAAGCACAAGATTCCAAGTTCAATCCCCAGTACCACAAAAAAAAGATGTGATGTGTGCATGTACCAGCTCCCCAAGATGAAATGTATTTATAAAAGAATTTTAAGTTGAAAATATAAAAATTTTTAGAATTAAAAATAAAATGAGCATTATGGAATTAAATGAAAATAACAAAACAAAAAGCTGAGCCTGGTGTGGTGGCACATGCCTGTAATCCCAGCACTCGGGAGGCTGAGGCAGGAGGGTTGTTGTGAGTTCGAGACCAGCCTGAGCTACAAAGTGAGCTTAAGGCCAGCCTGAGCTGCATAGTGAGACCTTGTCTCAAAAAAAGCTGAGCATCAGGGCTGGCGAGATGGCTAAGTAAGAATAAGTGCTTCCCTGGCAAGCACAAGGGCCTGAGTTCAATCCCTGGTTCCACAAAAAAAAAAAAAAAAAAGAAAAGAAAAAAAGCTGGGCATGGTGGTATATGCCTATAGTACCAGAACTAGGGAGGCTGAGTCAGAAAGATCCCAAGTTTGAAAGTACCCTGGGCTATCTAATAAATTTAAAGCTGACCTAGCCGGGTGTGGTGGCGCAGGCCTGTAATCCCAGCACTCGGGAGGCTGAGGCAGGAGGATTGTTGTGAGTTCGAGACCAGCCTGAGCTACAAAGTGAGCTTAAGGTCAGCCTGAACTGCACAGTGAGACCCTGTCTCAAAAAGATAAAAAATAAAAAATAAAGCTGACCTAGAGACCCTATCTCTAACAAAACCAAGAAAGAACAAAACAGAATGCCATCTCTTTATTTAATATCATGGAAACCTTTTTATGTCTCTATCAAGCCACACACAACTTTTCATGGACACGTATTCCTTCAAATGACTGAATAATAATTTAACTGGAAGGGCTGGCCTGATAGCTCAGTAGACTAAGCACCTGCTTTGGCAGAGCACAGCAGCCAGGGTTTGTGCTGAAATGGCAACTGAGCTGGGCATGGTGGCACACACCTGTAATCCCAGCACTTGGGAGACTAAAAACAGGAGAATCACTACAAGTCCAATCTACATAGTGAGACCTGGAACACCCTGTAGGCCCTGCCCTAAATACAGAAAAATAATAATTTAACTGGTCCTCGTTGATGGACATTTGGTTCTCTTTCTTTCTTTCTTTCTTTCTTTCTTTCTTTCTTTCTTTCTTTCTTTCTTTCTTTCTTTCTGTATTTGTACAGGGTCTCATTACATAGATCTAATTCGTAGTGATTCTCCTGTTTGCAGGCTCCTAAGCACTGTGATTACAAGCACGTGCCAGTCTCAATCCCTGTCTCCCCAGGGGCAGGGCCAGCACAGCAAGCCAGAGATCGAACCCCAGCCCCTGCGTCTGCCTAAGCAGGCGCTTTAATCCACTGAGCTATCTAGCCAGCCCTAATCAGTTCTTTCTACCATGGAAAAACAATTAGCACAACAGTAAAGACACGTGCTTTCTTCTGTTTTACTACTTTCAGTTGTCAGGTTGTATTAGAACAAGAAGAAGAAAATTCTAGAACTTGCTATCTTCAGGGGCTCCTGACTATCTAGGTGATACTTGGTTCTTGTCCTTTGTGGCAGAAAGGAAGCTATTCTCATATCCCCTCTCCCCTACAGGAATAACAGCCAAATGAAGAAGCGGCCAACATCTGCAGTGGGCTATAAGAGGCCTATCAGCCAGTATGCTCGGGTTGCCATAGCAATGGGGTCCCACCCCAGATACAGGGTAAGAATGTGGGAAGTCAAAGTAGGAGGGGAGAAAAACCCAAGAGAGAGTACTTAAGCCTCTGCTTGCCCTAACTCCCCTGACATCCTTGCCAACATTCAAGAATGACTGAGTGGGGCCAGCAAGATAGCCCAGCAGACTAAAGCTCCTGCTTAGGCAAGCTTAGGCAGCCACAGGGAGTTTGATCCCTGGCACCCCAGGGTGGGCCCAGGGTGGGCTGAGCTGGCCACAGAGTCCCAGCATGGTGGCACATGCCTGTAATCTCAGCACTGGAGAGGCTGAAAACAGGAGGATTGCCATGAGTCCAAGCTGCGTAGTGAGACCCTGTGACAACCAAACACATTAAAAAAAAAAAAAAAAAAAGACTGAGTGCCTAGAAGGGAGTGTCACAGAGGCCATTGCTCACATCTGACATGTGATTGCATCACAGGCTGAAAATGTCATGTTTTTGGAGTTGGACGTGTCCCCTCCAGCAATCTTTGAGATGGAATTTTCTCATGACCAAGAGCAAGACCCTCGTGCACTACACATGGAGAGGCTCATGCGGTTGGACAGCTTTCTGGAAAGACCATCCACGTCTAAAGTCCGAAAGTCCAGATCCTGGTCAGTACCGCTGTGGTCAGAGGGAGCAGTGCATTTAGGCGGGGACCACATGGGCTACAAGGGTTTTGGTGGCACCCAAAAGGATTATGGAAGAGGAAGTAAAAACCTGTCTTCTCTGTGTCTTCATTCCCCTCCCTTCCCCTTCCACCCACCGGCCCCAACCCTGCAGGTGCCAGAGTCCCCAGTGGCCTCCACCCTCCACCACACATGCCTCCATGGCCTGCGCGCCTCTGCACCCTGCAGCAGTGGTGGACCATGAGTGACAGCCTTCACAGTCGGGCTGCCCAGCGACACAGTCTGGCGCGAGGCAGCCAGCCCCGGCTCATCTCATCCACAGCTTGGTAGTGTGAGTTTGAATGTGTGTGCGCGTGCGCGTGCGTGTGTAGGACGGGGTGCCTGCTCTTCTGCACCTCCTTTATTTAATCCATGTTATTTATTTGTGGAGCCACTCGTTGCCGGGGAAGCCTTCCAGGCTGCTGTGGTCACTGTGTAGCCTCCTTCTCTCTAGACTGGAAACTCCCAGTCAGACCTCCAGCGCCTCCGGCGTCAGCCACCCGTAAAAGGAGGCGCCAGTGCCTGCACAGCAGTGCACCCATTCACCTCTGGCTGTGTTCTTCTCCACCTCTGACCTGCGACGAGCAGCCCCTAAGCACTTTCTGGGATGAAGACTGCCGGGGTCTGCTGAGGACAAAAGACCTCCTGTCAGTGCTGAACCTGCGCTCCTGGTGCACAGGGCCCTGTTCTCCACCTCCTGGGACTCAGACAACCTCTTCCAGCCTCTCAGGCCCTTTGCAAGGACTTTGATGACCTCACCTACACTGGCTTCCCCAGTTCAGCTTCCCATCCACCTTCCCAGCCTTGAATAGGAATCGTGAATCAGGTGGTTGATGCCATGCCGGGACCTACAGGGAATGGACCCAGAAGATGTGGATTGTCATCAAGGGAAGTCCCTCCTCTGGGTCTTTATTTCTGTCCCCTCTGTAAGCTTCCTTTGGTCCAGTCATCAAACCAGCTGCCCACTTTTGTGTCTTCTTCCTGCTGTGGCCATTTTCCCCTGCAGCCGCCAGATCTCAGGTCATCACAGAAGGGATCAGTGCCGTTCAACCCCTGCCTAACACAAAATCTTTGCCAGCTGTGTCTGTTACCCCCATTTCCCAGTCATAGTTTGGCACACTATTTCACTGAAAACTGACCCTTTCTTTACCACTGATGAAATTGGTCCCACTTTACCTTCCTTTGTGACAGCCCAAAATGTCTCCAGATATTGCAGGTGATAAGTAAATTACTTCCAAGAAAAAAAAAATTGACTTTATTTTTTACAAGGAGAACAACATTTTCATCTTTTAGTTTTTAAAATGCCTTTGTACATATGCAACCTCATAGAATTGCCTAATATCACCTTAGTTTAGAAGTTAAATCTGAGTTATAATTATGAAGTTCAGAGAGGCATAGTGGCAGAGAATTCCAGGCCAGCTTGAGCTCCATAGTAAGATCCTATCTCAAACAAAAGTAAACAGAACAAAAAAGTAAGTTCCATTCCACAGGGACACTAGATTCCTTCCATAATACTTTCCTAATATGCTTCTTGGAAGTAGATTCCTGATCCTTTGTCTGTCTTTTGAGTAGAGATCTTAGATCTACTCCAAAAATGTTGACAAGTACAGATTTCTTACAGAAGGTATCTTAATGTCTGCTGTAAACATCTAATAGTTTACTATTTAATTTTATGGTGGCTGAAAAAATAGGAAATTTTCTTTATACTAAGAATTATTAGATCAAATACCTTGATTACCTTTGTGGTGTATGTTTTGGCAGAAGGGCGCAGACATAATCAATCATACATTACAATCTCAGCCACCCCCAGGGTGGGACTCTCCTGTCCCTAGACTGAATGCAGTTTTGTCACTAGGGTAAAGCTGACAGATCTGCTTGCAGCCTGATGCATGGCAGGCAGGTGTGGGGACTTCTCTTCAGGAAATAAATCTTTCTTGCACCATTCGAGTTCCTCTCTGAGGATCACATTTGGTTTGATTTAACTTAGTGATGTTCTCTTCTGCTTTAATGTCTCGACTAGATGATTTCTGAGCCGCTTGGTCGCTGTTCGCTCTATTCCTTCGAGGGAATCACAGTTTTCATCATAGCCTGAGGGATCTGTTGAGACTCAGGATTCATATCAGAGGTTTGGCTTTGGTTGGGACAGCAGTTGTATGTGGCAGTCCCCCAGGTGTCCTGGGCATGGAAGGACCTCCAGGGCTGCATTGAGCGGCCTCTCCCTCTGATCTCTTTCTCATTTGTGAATGAAGCAGCTTGTGTCAGCCCATTCTTTGCCTGCACACATTGACTCTGCACTGTCTGGTCACTTGTCCCTCACAGTCTTAGAGCACAATATGCCCAACTTCACCACCCCCAGTCTGAGGGCTGGACCTAAGGTGTGGTCGGAAAAGGAGCCCCTGCCTGTGGTTTTGTGTCTGAGTGTATGTATGTGAGTGTGTACTTGTGTGTGTGTGTGTGTATGTGTGTGTGTGTGTGTGTGCGTGTGCGTGCGGTTACCTGTACAGGGGACACTACATTCAACTAAATATGTGCTGGGAACAGGGCCCTGAGGATAGTTGGATCTCAGTCTCTTGTTCTCTTTCCTCTCCTTTTCTTTTTGATGTATCAAACATTAAATTCACAAAGTAAGGGCCTTGTTTAGGACCAAACTTCCATGTTTGTTGCTATGGTCTTTATTTAGGACAACAGTTAATGCAGTGACCCATTCTTGTCACTCTACATACAACTATATGGGACATATGTAATATATAAATATAGAGAGAGAACATTCCCTTCTGTCCCCTTGGCTTAGGATGGAGGCCTGTGTGTTGAGCACTGCAGTTTGGTGCTGCCAGCAGCCGCAGGCCCCAGTCCTGTTCAGATGAACACAGTCAACAATAAAGGAATGAGTATCGTTGCGAAGTTGTTTGCCTATGTCTCTTTCCTTTGTTTCTTCCTACGTTTACTTCCTTCTTCATTTTTTTCCTTCTCTCTTTTCCTTGTTTTTCCAGTAAGGGTTCTGGGGTTGGGAGTCCAGCAGCAGTTACTGGCAACTTGGGAAGGAACTGGTTACAGGAAATAAAGATATCTGCCTGCCCCGGAGCACTCTGGGGAGGGCTGTGCCAAGGCTTGATGGTGTCTGGGCTGGTAGCCCCCAACCTGCTAACTGAGCTATCAGCAGATTTCGCACCTTGTCCAGGTGGGCTCCAGGTGTCATACCTCCCTTTGCCCCTCTACTCTTCAGCCAAGAGGTGTTCAAGCAGGAAATAATGCACAGCATTCCACCCTCCGCATAGCAGTCTTTCATCAAATCAGACTAACCCTGGACTGGGGGTATAGCTCACAATGAAGATAGCGCTTAATTAACGTGAGGTAGGTCCCGGACTCCCTCCCTAGCACCACAAAACAAAAACCAGCCGGGCATGCAGGCACAGGCCTATAATCCCAGCACTTGGGAGGCTGAGGCAAGAGGATTGTTGTTTGAGACCAGCCTGAGCTACAAAAGTGAGCTTAAGGCCAGCCTGAACTACATAGTGAGACCCTGTCTCAAAAAGACAAAAAAAAAAAAAAAAGGGAGGGAGGGGCTGGGGGGATGGCTCAGTAGAATAAACGCTTCCCTGGCAAGGGCCTGAGTTCAATCCCTGGTTCCGCCAAAAAAAAAAAATCATGATAGAGGAGGGCCTATGCCCAGGTAAAAGTGCTCATTTCAACAACTGGTGGCCATGTGACATGATTTTGGCTAAGAAAGGTAAGCGAAAATCTGCCAGGGGTTTCTAGAAGAGTGTGACATTTAGCTATAAACCACCCATCTGTTTCCATCTGCTTGTTGCTTCTTGCTAGAATTCAAATCCATCTCCTGGAAATGCACTCATTCCTTCAACATATATTTACTGTGCAGCTGTTACCTGTGTGTTCCAGGCTCTCAATGCCAGTGACACAGCAGTGGGCAGGACAGGAATCCCTGTCCTCATGGTGCTTGCAGTCCAGGCTGTGGACAAAGACCCTAAACAAGGAGACCATAACGCGTAACAGCTGGCGATGGGTGCAGTAGAGAAAGAGAAAGTGGGGAGCGGAGCTGAGGGTCTCCAGCCACCAGTGGGTGCGCACTCACACGGCCCTCACGAGGAGGTAGCAGGAACACATTCATGAAGAAAGACGTAGACCGTGCAGCTATCTGGGTGAAGAAAACTAAGGAAAGAGAACAAGCAAACTAAGTGTGAGATTGTGCCAGGCTTGTTAGAGAAGCAGTGGCTACATAGCAACCCAGAGACAAACAAGGCATTTAATTTTGTTTTGTATAGGGTCTCATTACTCAGGTTGGACTCATAGCCTACTGTTTTCAGCCTCCCCATCCCTGTGATCACAGGTGTGCACCACCATGCCCTGACCTGGTCACCTCACCAGCTTGGCGCCCCCAAAGGTGGGGCCAACGTGGCATGTGGTACCAGGGATCAAACCTCCATCCCTGTGGAGCAGGCGCTTAGTCCACTGAGCTATCTCACTGCCCAAGCATGACATTTAAAAATTAATAGAGTGGAAAGCAGAGAAACTCAACTCCCTAATGAAGTTTGCAAACTGCATTTGCTTGGGTCTGTCCATGTTTGGCACTATACTGGCTCCAGACAAACTCTGCAAAAAACCTCTTTTTTTTTTTTTTTTTTTTTTTATTGTGCGGAACCAGGATTGAACTCAGGCCCTTATGCTTGCCAGGGAGGTACTTATTCCACTGAGCCATCTCTCTGGCCCCAAACAGAAGGTTGTTTTTTTTGTTTTTTGTTTTTTTTTTTGTGGAACCAGGGATTGAACTCAGGCCCTTGCCAGGGAAGCGTTTATTCTACTGAGCCGTCTCCACGGCCCTACTGAGCTATATTATATCCCAGCCCTTTGTATGTTGCGACAAGGTCTTGCTAAACTCAATTTGAGATTTTTCTGCCTCAGCTGTCTAAATTGCAGGTGTGCACCACCATGCCCTGATGAAAACTTTTTTTTCCATTTAGACCCTTAACCTTCAAACTGAGCTACATTTCCACTGCCACCCGCCTTTTTTTTCTTTTTGAGAAAAGGTGTCACTAAATAGCTCAGCCTGGACTTGAACTTGAGGTCCTCCAGCCTCAGTTTCCCAGTGTTCAGATAACAGGCTGTGCCACTATGCCAGGCTCTGAAAGCCATTTTTAACAACTGCCTCTTTCCTGAAACACTATCTGAAAATGTAGCCTTCGCTTTCTTTCGGGCTCAGTCCGTTAAAACCTGAATTTTCATTTTGTCCGTTGGTTTTTTGTTTTTAGACAGGGTCTCACTATATAGCCTAGGCTCACCTTAAACTCATTATGTAGCCTAGACCTGCTTCTAACTCAGAAATTCTCCTCCCTCAGCCTCCCAAGTGCTGGGATTACAGGTGTGTGCCTCCACACTCCCTTTTACCTTTGCTCTGCAGAAGGATGGTTCCAGTTGACTTCATCAAGTAGTCATGCTGGGCCTTCTGCCTGAGGACTGGAACCACACTTAAGGATGGCAGAAGCAGAGGGCACAGGGTGCCACACTGCCTGGGGAAGAAAAGTAAAGTGATTATACATTAATCCAAAGCTTTCCTTTTGCCATAAAGAAAAGTAGGCCAGCAAAAGACCAGTGAGGACTGGGGAGATAGCTCAGTAGAATAAGCGCTTGCCTGGCACACGCAAGGGCCTGAATTCAATCCCTGGTTCTGCGGGAAAAAAAAAAAAAAAAAAAAAGACAAGTGGTTTCTGGAAAGTTGCTATGGTCAGCATCTGAAATAGACTGGAAGAGTATACAGACTTAGTAGTCATAAAGGCCCCTTCTGGTTCTGGATGTGAACTTACTTTTAAAATAATCAAGGTAAGCCGGGCGTGGTGGCGCATGCCTGTAATCCCAGCACTCGGGAGGCTGAGGCAGGAGGATTGTTGTGAGTTCGAGACCAGCCTGAGCTACAAAGTGAGTTTAAGGCCAGCCTGAACCGCATAGTGCAACCCTGTCTCAAAAAGACAAAAATAAATAAATAAATAAAATAAAATAAAATAATCAAGGTAACCCATTTGAGACCTCTCCTGTCTCTTAGGAGCTATTTCTATTTCCCAATCCAATTCCCCATTCCTTTTTTTTTTTTTTTAACATATCTGGTACAGGGCCTCACTATGCAGCTCCAACTCATAGTGACTCTTCTGTTTTCAGCCTTCCCAGTGCTGGGATTCCAGGCATGAGCCACAACTCCTGGTCTCAGTGGTCAGCTCAGTGCATCTGACAGCAAGGGCCCACATGGCATGTGATGCCAGGGATCAAACCCCAGTCCCCTTCACTTGCCTAAACCTGTGCTTAGTACACCTAGCTATCTTGCCAGCCTTCCCCGGTCCTTTTGCCAATAAACTTTTCTACTCTTCTCCTTTCTTTGTTTTTTTTTAAATACATTTGAGCTAAATTATTTTTTAAATCATTTATTTATTTGGTACAGGGTCTCACTATGCAGTTTGGACTCTAGTAATCCTCCTCTGTCAGTCTCTCCAGTACTAGGATTACAGGCCTGTGCCACCATGCCCGGGTCCAGTAGTCAGCAAAGTATGCCTGGGATCCTGGGGCTGGCTTGGCATGTGGTACTGGGGATCAAACCCAGGTCCTTGCATTTTCCAGGCAGGCACTTAGACCATCGAGCTATCTCCTCAGCCCTCCTCTGTTTTGTTTCATTTTTTTCCCCTCATCTGTCATTCTTTACAATTCATTCTTTCACTTCAGGGAACACAAACTCAACAGATCAGATATCTAGCATTTCCTCTACACCAGTAACACCTCAACTAGCTATTAAGCTTCAACATGAGTTTTTGGAGGAATATTAAACTTCACACGTAAATCATAACAACAATTTTTTTATTTTTTTATTTTTTAGGAAAGGGTCTACAGAGAGTTCAGAGTCTCACTACTAGATCAGACTCAGTAATTTGCCTGTTTACAGCCTCCCAAGAGCTGGTATTACAAGGGGCCGGGGAGATGGCTCAGTGGAATAACCACTTCCCTAGCAAGCACAAAGGCCTGAGTTCAATCTCTGGTTCCACAATAACAAAAAAAAAGAGCTGGGATTACAGGTGCACACCACCATGCCCAGTCTCTATAGCCATCTTAGCACACAACAGGGGTGGGGTCACCACAGCAGGGTGGTGAATCCCCACCACAGCTGGGGATTGAACACACACTTTAATCGGCTGAGCTATTTGGCTGTCCCTAACTATTAAAAAGGCAAAAATCAAGCCAGGAGCCGGGCGTGGTGGCGCATGCCTGTAATCCCAGCACTCGGGAGGCTGAGGCAGGAGGATTGTTGTGAGTTCGAGACCAACCTGAGCTACAAAGTGAGCTTAAGGCCAG
>PVKA01052655.1:0-11607 GCA_004027165.1 Ctenomys sociabilis
TTTTTTTTTTTTTTTTTTTTGTCTTTTTGAGGCAGGGTCTCACTATGCAGTTCAGGCTGGCCTTAAGCTCATTTTGTAGCTTAGGCTGGTCTCGAACTCACAACAATCCTCCTGCCTCAGCCTCCCGAGTGCTGGGATTACAGGCCTGCGCTACCACGCCCAGCTTTTTAATTTTATTGGTTTTTTTTATTTTTTTGGTGGTACCAGGGATTGAACTCAGGCCCTTGCGCTTGCCAGGGAAGTGCTTGTTCCACTGAGCCATTTCCCCAGTCGCGGCTCACTTTTTATCCTTTCCCGGACTCATAAATATTTTTATTCAGGGTGTGTTCTTGATTCTCTTGCCCTTCATACTCCTTCCCTTTGGTTGTCTTATCCATACCCCAGTGTCAAGAGTGTCAGTACACCACTAAGTACCAATTTTATATCCCCTCTACCCATGAAGCCTATGTTTCTTTCTGCACTTGATGTTTCCACCTGGATGTCTCACATATATCATGCAGTTTAAAATGAATTAGGTACTCCTCTAAACCTTTCTCTTCCTTTATTCCTTATCTTGAAAAATTATTCATTAACTGCTTAGTTTCCTGAGCTAGAAATTTTGGACTTTCCCCACTTTCTTCTTTGTCTTTTTGTCCAAAACCTATCAGCTATCTTTAGAATATGCTTCTTCTCTCTTCTGGCTTCCATTACTTTAAGTTATCCAGTACCTTTTGGGATTGACCATGCCCTAGCCTCCTGACTGCCTCCTTATCAGTCCTTTCTCTCAATTAAACTCGCAGTCATGGTAAAGTGGTGCCTTTGAAATACAAACATGACTATGCCTCTCTCTTGCTTAAAGTCCTGTAGTGATTCTTCTTCTAGGCCATGAAAAGTTATTCATGCTTCAGTCCTGCTAACCCCTTTGGCTTGATATGTCCATCCACTTGACAGCTTGTACAGTACATTTGCCTGATATTCTTTTCTCTCTTGAAAACTCCCCTTCAGTGTTCCCAACTCAAGGCAGGTATCATCCCTCTTGTGGGTCTTCCATCATAACTTTTCCCTCCCTCATTCTGTTCTTCTAAGCAAAGGCACATGGCACTGCTACTCTCATAGCCCCTGCACAGCCCTCTTCCTGGGCATTTGTCATAAGAAAGGACTTTAGTGAAGAGAGGGTAGGGAGATAGGAACAATTGAGGTAGCCAGTCCTTTCCCATTTAGGCTTTTGCATTATGGTGCTTTGTCCTTCTCTGTATTGTATTGTATTGTATTGTATTGTATTGTATTGTATTGTATTGTATTGTATTGTATTGTATTGTATTGTATTGTATTGTATTGATGTATTTATTTAGTAGTGTATTTGGTACAGGGTCTCACTATGTAGCCCCAGCTCATAATGATCTTCCTGTTTTCAGACTTCCCAGCACTGGGATTACAGGTGTGCGCCACCATGCCTAGTCTCTGTGGCTTGCTCAATGCACGTGGTGGCATGGCTGGCACTGCATGTGGCATCAGGGATCAAACCCTGGTCCCTGCAATTGCCTAAGGCGCTTAGTCCACTGAGCTATCTTGCTGGCCTTCAGTATTCTTTTTATCATGATTTTTGTAGCACATCCCTCTTCTGTTTTCCTTCCCATAATTTATCTAAGGAGCAGCCTTGCACTGGTACTTTCCTGTCACCTCTTTATTATTGGAGTGATGGGGACTCAGTCTTTTGTGCTTTTATCTTCTTCTTTTACTCTCTTTTAGCTAGTCGCATGGCTTTAAATCCTTCCTTGTTGACAAATCCCAAATTTAATCTTCATTAACTCCAGCTAGCCCACCCAATATTCCATGTGGAAGTTAAATAGAGATTTTGAATGCAGCATATTCAAAACCAAACTCCTAGTTTCACCCTCCCCCCAATTGCTTTTTCATTTTTTTTCAAATTGCCTTTTCAGTAACCCAACCTCTTCTGATCTAAGTTGATCAAAACGTTATTCTTTTGATGAAGGATGCTAGAGCATAATTGCTAAAAGTAAGTTCAACAAAGATGATGATTTGTTCTGTGCATTAGTTTATCCCAAGTGCATATAGCTGATAGTAAATATCTGATGACTGAATAAAGTAATCAAATCTTTCCACTTTTATTTTCCTCAACTCATTAATAAGCCATCAAATAATCACCTATTAGTGACTGTAAACTTGGCTCTACAAGTGAGTAGACAGGTATTCTAGTTGGATTGCCATTTCTGTTACATATTTTGTTTCTTTGACACTTTTTGTTGTCTGAAAGGTGGTTTCAATTTTGGAAGAAAGTATAAATTTTGATGTTTTGTAAAGAGCCAGTTAAAAGATCAATACCTCACCCCCCCAAAAAAAAAAAAAAAACCCAGAACACAAAAGAATTAGAATTAAATAAAATCCTAGAAACAAATTTAGTGTTAGAACCACAAGAGTTCTTTATCTGTGTGGGCATAGAGGGGTGAAAGGATTGCCTCTTTACCAGATATTGATGAAGGCAAGAATTATGAGTATGTTTTTTTACTAGCTCCTTTGGGCATAATGAAGAAAGGTAAGTCTAGATGAATGAAAAAAAAAGATATCCTGCCATTGTACAAGTTCTGATCTGGAGAAACTTGCAGTTAATTCGTTCTTTCCTTATTCAGTAGTGTGCAAGTATTCTATAGCAATGGAGTAATTTGAAAATACATGCTGTCAAAAGCAGACTCAATAAACCAGGCTCCAGGGTTCATGCCTGTAATCTCAGCACTTGGAAGCTGAAGTAGGAGGATCCTCATGAATTCAAGGCTACCTGGGCTACCAGTGAACGCAAGGCCAGTCTGAGCTGCATAGAAAGGAAAATTTGAACTGGACAAAATCATATTTTGGCATGGAAGACATTTTAGGTAGGATATACTTGGGCAAGAGATGCAAAATAAAAATAAGAGTAGGTGAGGGTTAGTAGAAAATGAAGTAAGCAAGATAATAATAAGGATAAATTATGGGAACCTTAAATGCTGAGCTGCAGGGGTTGGTGTTTTATTTGAAAATGTTTCTCTTTTTTTTTTTTCTGTAACACTGACTTTTTAGTTTGTTTCTGTAAGCTACATTCCCCCCACTGCTGAAACATATTTTGCTCATTTTAATCCTGTTATTAATATCTGTTGCTCTGTGAACTTATTCTCAAACAGAGGCACATCTTAGAAAGGAGATCAAGCATTTCCTCCTGGCAGTTATTAAAGTTCTGACTGGAAAATTGACACAGGAAGGCAATTGTGTCCATGCTTTGTCTGTGTGATCTGAAGAATAGCAGTGCCATTGACAGGCTGGTAAGATCATGGGTCGGGCACTGTTAAATCTAATCTTAGGATTAAAGAGGAATGGTTTTTGTTGCTTTAAACACAAATCCATCAGTATTGCTCTGTAGAGTTGAAGAATCTCTGGAAGGGGAAGGAGGGGTGTCTGCATGTTTCTTCTGACTTTTGCCTTTTCTTTGGGTTTTTCCCAGTAGGATTTTCTAGTAACCATTTAGCTCAACTACCAGGGGTGACCACTTCTTCTCCTGTTGGCCTAAGAATGGGTAAAAATGCCTCTTCTTTTATTTTCATTTAATAAAGCTCTTAAGGGTTTATATTTTTACAAGTAAATGTAGGACTAATTTGAGGGTAAAAGAAATTGATATAGGACATGTAAATGGGGTTGAATGACTTGTTTCCAAAGAATGAGTTTCTTATTCTAATAATGAAGTACTTTTTCATTTCTCAAATTTTCTTATTCTAAAAAACTCAAAATCAAACATTACAAACTCAGATACCTACTTGGGCCAGGCATGTGACACAAATATGTGTGTCAGACCCAAATATAGAGAGTTGTAAGGGCCTGGTATCACTAACTGAGATAGGCTAGCACAGTTTTAACAGGCCACACTAGGGGGTTGTCTATCTTCATTCAGTGGAAATTACCGACTCTTCTAAATGAAGACTTTTTTTTTTCTTGTTTACTTCTACCAAATCCAAGTGATTAACAAGTGTTAATCTTTCACTTGTTTGTTTGTTTATTTTATTTATTTATTTTTGGTGGAACCAGGGATTGAACTTAGGCCCTTGCACTTGCCAGGGAAGCACTTATTCCACTGAGCCATCTCTCCAACCTTTTCACTTGATTTAAATCTCCTATCTGTGATATCTGTGCAATTCAGATTTGATTTGTGAGGTCAACGTAGTTGTCTTTTTCTGGCAGCTTTCTTTAGAAAGCTTATAAGCTTCTAACTTACAAGTTTTGTATATCTCCAAAACATTTTGTATTCACACTGTTGAGGTTCCTTCCTTTTTCCCCTAGTGGGAGAAAGGTTTCATTAAAGTTCATTCAAGGGTTCTGGGGATGTAACTCAGTGGTATAGTGCCTACCTGGCAAGCACAAAGTTCTTAGTTTGATTCCCAGACCCTGCCCTGAAAAAAAAAAAAAAAAAAAAAACACCCTCGCAAATTCCATTCAAGCCAGGCACAGTGGCACACACAGATATATTCCAGGTTCTGGTAGGCAGAGGCAAGAGAATTGTAAGTTCAGGTCCAGCCTGGGCAAGTTAGCAATTTAGCAAAACCCTATCTCAAAACAAAATAAAAATGAAAAGGCCTGGGGTTGTAGCTTAGTATGGAGGCCCTGTCAGTCTGCATTATTGGAAAGGAAAAGTGTATTCATTTAACTATTGCCCTTGAAATTTTATTTATGTATTTATTTGGTAAAAGGTCTTACTATGCAGCTTGGACTTGTAGTGATCCTCCTGTCTCAGCCTCCTCAGTGCTTGGATTATAGGTGTGTGACACCATGCCTGGTTTTGGTCACCCGCATGGAGCACCTGGGGTTCTGGGGCTGGCACAGCATGTGGTACCAGGGATCAAACCCAGCTCTTTGTGCTTGCCAGGCAGACGCTTAGACCTCTGAGCTATCTCCCCACCCCCCCAGTATCTTTTAAGCCTAATTTAAAAAAATCAATGACTCAACTTATAGTTGATTAGAAAGTTAAGATTAATGATTTTTGTATTCATCTTGAATTTAAACTGAATGTATAAGACCATACATGTGGGAATGCTTAGGAAGGAGTTGAAAAACTAAAGCTGAATCTTAGGTTGAAAAGGCTTATAGAGACATATTTAAGAGTCTTCTGTAAAGAAATGATTTTTAGGTTTTTGCTTTTTGTTTGTTTTTGTTTTGCTTTTTTTTTTTTTTTTTTTTTGTCGTTTTGAGACAGGATCTTGCTATGGAGTTCAGACTGGCCTTGTGCTCACTTTGTAGCCCAAGCTGATCTCAAACTTGCAACAGTGCTCCTGTCTCAGCCTCCTGAGTGCTGAGATTAGAGATGTGGGCCACTACACCTGGAAGATATTTCGATTTTTTTAAAGGGAGATTTTATTTATTTTTAGTTGTTATATGCTTGTAGTACATGGTGATTACATTCTACATGGGGAGTTGGTACATACCAGTACATAACTTATGTTAGTCTTTCATTATCTCTTCCCTCTTCTCTCCTCCCTCTTGTATCTCTTGGAGCCTTTCTCATAGTCATGTGCATGTATGCACATGTGCGCACACACACATATTTTTAAACACACATTTGTAGTACATAATGATTACATTCCTTATAGGGACTTGGTGCTTGTACACAACACTTCACAGTCCCCTTTTTAAAAAAAATCTCATTTTCTGCCTCCCTCCTCCCAAAGAGCAGTATTTAAAGCCATGAGAATGAATGTATCAGGGCCGGAAAGATGGCTCAGGGGAATACGTGCTTCCCTGGCAAGCACAAGGGCCTGAATTCAATCCCCAGTTCCGCCAAAAAAAAAAAAAAAAAAAAAAGAGAGAGAGAGAATGGATGTATCTTTCACTTGAAAGAGTATGGGAAAAAAAACCCAAAGACCCAATGGTTGATATTTAGGGAACCATTATAATTGGAGGAGAAGTATGCCCGTGAAGGAAATGTGAGACAGGGAGAGTCTGGATAGAATGGTAGATTAGCCAAGAAAGTGGAACTAACAAATAGAAAGTATATATTGTGCATGTGCTGGACACTATGCTAGGTGCTTTATCAAAGTTAGAACTTTTAATCCTTGTAACAAACCTAGGAGCTAGGTGATATTATCACCCTTTTAAAGATAAAGAAGTAGAGGCTCAGGGATCAAATAATTTGCTTAGTATCATTCAGCTGGTTCACCTGCATTTGTTTTTACTTAAAAACATTGCTCTTTAAAGCTGGCACCAAGAAGGGTGACCCATAGTGTCATATATAGGAGAGAGACCAGAGAGAATGGGTCACATCAGCAGAAAGATGTCAGGGAGTTAGTGATCTCAGGCAGTCTTAGTAGATTGCAAGGGTCAGATGTTAAGACAGTTGATAGCCAGCAAGTGCAGAACTCTGATCAAAGAGGTTTTACAACATAAAGGAAATGAGGGATAGCTGGAGAGCCAGAAATGACTTAAGTAAAATACAATGGGAATATACAAGTGTGTTTGAAGGCAAAGGAGAAGCCATTGGAGGAGAAATGGGTGGTGGTGAGGAAGACAGTGTGAGAGCAAGGATTTATGGGCCAAGGAGGGAGGGAGCCATGCTTCCTCTGGGACTGTGAATGGCATAAGGGAAGGGAGATAGTTTGAACAGAAATGACTTAATTTCTGCATACTTGGCTCCTCTTTCCCTAGGAGGTATAGTCTTTCTACCCAAGAATTTTAAAGTCCTTCCCATGGCTTTTAAAGTCCTTCCCTCTTACTTAAAAAGAGGGATGTGTGTATGGAGCTCTGGATTTAATCCTAAGTATAGTCAGTCAACTCTCAGCACCACCAGTAGATAAATATGTAAGTAAATAAATAAAAAGGAAGTAAAAAGGAGAGATGATGATAGGAATTTTCTGTTAGGACAGAAATAGTAGATATATTATTTTCTTCTTCTGAACTTTTACATTATGTTGTATCTTTTCTATGCTACTCTTGCTTTCTATAATAAGAATTTCTGTGCTTATTTTTTCTGTTAGCTTCTACAATCCTTAAGAGCAGAATGGTTTAGCTCATGTTTCCTTTTCTGAACCTAGTGTGCCCTGTGGATAGAGGTACACAATTAGTGGTTATAGTTTAAAGGTCTTGGCATTAGAGGATTTTCTCATATTCAGTGGTACATGTTGTCTCTCATTGTGGAAATAAGAGAGAAAACAGACATATCAAAACAACTTTAAGTTTCACCTGTCTGTTGGCTTTATAACTTTACCCTTATCCCTAAAGTGGTCTCTTAGTGGTTATGTTTATTTTGGATAGTGAGCCATATTGAAAAAGTGAGTATTCTATGAAAATTGAGCCCTGTAGGATGGCAGTGTAACTGTCCAATACTTAAGAAATGGGACTTCATGATTCATGGGTATCCTCTTTATTTCCCATCAGCGAATTGTCAAGGAAGAAATTCCAGAAAATCCCAAGGAAGGTGTATTTCAGGTGTTGAACATCCATTTCTGTTTAGAAGTTCGAAGTGTATGTAGACAGTACTTACTAGGCACCACTGAAAATATTAAACATGATGGAGTTATACTGAAAAGTTAAAACATTGTTTTCTTTCCTTGAAAAGGTAGAATTTGAGAGAGATTGAGCCATTAGAACCTGTGTATGTATGTGTGTGTATGTGTGTGTGTGTATATATATATATAATATTTTAATACCTAATACATATGTTACCTAAGAGAAAGAAGAAACACTCAATGGGGTTTATAACAGGCTATTTTGGATAAGATGTTTCTGAAAGAGATGAATTTTTTTTATTGTTGTTTTGAGACAGGGTCTCACTATATAGACCAGGCTGGCCTCAGAGTAGCCTCCTGCCTCAGCCTCCCCTGTGCTGGCATTTCATTTGTTCACCATCATGCCCACCTTAAGGAGTGAATGAAAGAATTAATGAATAAGCTAAGAGTTTAGAGGGGTTTGTATGGTGAATGACAGCTGAAAGAAAAGACACAAATAGGTATTTTTTACACTTCCATGGTCTGAGGGAGTTTTCCTAAATCTGGTGGTTTGAGGAACTGTTTCAAAAGCTCTTTGGCTTCTGTTAATCTTATGCTTAAAGCTTGAGCAATTCTGATTCTGTTTTTTTTTGGTGGAACCGGGGATTGAGCTCAGGCCCTTGCGCTTGCTAGGCAAGTGCTTATTTACTGAGCCATCTCCCTTGCCCTGTATGTTGTTTTGTTAGACCCTTTTACTCCAAAGAACCTCTTCCAGTTTTATAGGGGTAAAGCTAGAAATGAGACACCACCTTGCCATGGCATCGTGATAATACCTCATGGTTTAAAAATTGAGCCTTTGCTTGGAACTGCTGCAGTCCTCTTACTGCCATTCGTGGGAACTGCTGCAGTCTTCTTACTGTCATTCCTGGGAGGTGAAGGAAGAGCAGAATGAAATTGCAGAACTTAGTGAGGACATAAGGAGGTGTTGGTCTCCAGTAGATTATGCCCCCAAAATTTGGGCTCAGCTGATGTCTTGTATTCAGCTGCAGATTAATATAAACTGGATAGGGTTAGGTATCTCCAAAAGTGATTCTCTCAGTGATTTATAAATATTTTGCTTATGATATATATATATATATATATATATATATACACACACACACACATATATGTATATATATATACATATATACACACATACACACACACAGTTTAGGGAAGGGTCTACAGGGTGTTCAGGGTCTCAGTACTAGATCAGACTTGTAGTGATATGCCTGTTTGCAGCCTCCCAAGAGCTGGGATTACAGGTACATGCCACCTTGCCCAGTCTCAATTGCCATCTTAGCATGCCCCAGGGGCAAGGCTGGCACTGCAGGCCAGGGGATTGAACCCCCTGCCCCTGCACCTGCTTGCAGGCACTTTAATCCACTGAGCTATTTGGCTGGCCCTTGAGATCACTTTATGAGGAGTTTTGGTTTGTGTGCAGTTGTCCCCCGAAAGCTTCATGCAGTCATTGAGGCAGGCTTCTAGAGTTTGTGATTAATTCATGATCTAGTGTTGGAATTGTGAGTGTGAGTGCTACACCTGCCCTGGGAAGGATAGCAATATAAGAGAGGCATGGAGAGAGCTTGCTAGCTGCTGCAGCTGCTGCTCTGTCCCTTTGCTTTTTGCTGTTTTCCATAGCCATGAACTACTGCCCTCTGACACATTCCACTCTGCCTTGGAGCCAGCTGAATATGGACAGAAACCTCCACTAACCAGAGCTAAATAAATGACCTTTCCTTCCTGAGTTTTGGGTGTCAGGTATTTTGTTCCAGCAACAAGAAAAAAGTAACGAAGACATGAGGTAAGTACCTTGACAAGGGAAACTGTAGCATTTTAAAGATCTTGTACAGAAGTTGAAGGCTGGGCATGGTGGTGCATGTCTATGATCCCAGCACTCATAGTGGCTGAGGCAGGAGGCTAGCTGTGAGTTTGAGGCCTGCCTGGGCTACATAGTGAGTTCAAGGTCAGCCTGAACACCTGAACTACATGTCAAGACTGTCTCAAAAAAAAAAAAATGAGAAGAAGAAAAAGAAGTTGAGAGCCATAGAATTTTATGAGTTTGAAGGGACTTTATCACTTTATCAACCTAAAGATATATCAAGCCACTTGTTTTACTTATGTGTAAATTAGGGTCTATAAGGGTAAAAGTGTGTTTGGACAGTTTTAGAATTTGTTGTTTTGTTTTGCTTTGTTTTGTTTTTTGGATTTTTTGAGACAAGTTCTTACTGTGTAGTCCAGGCTGTCCTTGAACTCACAGTGATACTCCTGCCTCAGCTGCAAGTGTTGACATTGTAGGTGTGCATCACTACATCTGACTGATGATAGCTTTAGAATTTGGTACTGAGACCCAGGTAGTGTACATAATGTGTATGAACTCTCTATAAAGCCATTTGCCAGGTTTTGCTCTTTTCTTTGTATTCCAAGTAAACAGTGTGTAGTTTTCCAGGAAAAAAAAACAAAAAACAGCTGTGTCAGTCACCAAAAGAGTCTAAGTTCAACATTGTAAACTAGTAAAATTATACTAGCTTCCCATCTAGTATAATTTTTATCATATTCCAGGGCCTTGACATATGTTATATGACCATGTTTGGAACTTTATATAGGCAGCAGATAAATCTGACACCAAGTTGTAAGCAGTGTAGAGATCCCACATAATTAAAAGATGGAGAGGCAGTTCCAGTCTAAAGATGTCTGTTCCAGCTACTGCTACCCTTTTAACCTACAACCCCTTCTGCAGCTCTTAGTCTTGGGTACCTAAGGTCCTTATAAGCAATTTAAGGAAAACTTATGTAGTTAATTTATGATGTATTACCAGAGGAACAGAGTTATATAAAATTCAAAAGAAGAAAAACCAAAGAATAAAATTAATGTGTCTTGCATAGTGCCAAAACATTTCAGTTGAACAGAGTACTATAACTCTAGTGTGAACTATATAAAGCCATTTGCCAGCTTTTGCCCTTTTCTTTGTATTCCAAGTAAACAGTGTGTAGTTTCCCAGGGGGGGAAAAATCTACATCAGTCACCAAAAGAGTCTGAGTTCCACATTGTAAACTAGTAAGTTGGCATTTTGACTTCTAAATTAATTTCTTAAAATTTTTGTTAGTATTAGCCACTTCTCTAGGGTCTAATTATTCCTAAATGAGCTATTGAAAATTAAATCAGAGATACTGGATCTTTGGCAAACCCTACAAAGTTTAGACTCCTCATAATGTGCTGCTTGAAAACCAGGCAGGGTCTTTGAATACATGTATCTTTCTCTTCCTCAGTTTTTCTTTTTTCTTTCTTTTTTTCCCCTTTCTGTCTTTTTTTGAGTCAGGGTGTCACAGGGTTGCTCAGGCTAGCTTTGAACTCCTGGGCTCAAATGATCCCACTGTCTCAGCCTCCCAAGTAGCTGGGACTATGGGCACATACCATTGTACCTGGATTCCCTGACCGTTCTTACTGAAAACTGACTCCCAAAAGCTCCTCTCACACACCGTCTTGGAGTATGAGGCTGGACTGAAAAGTGACCCAAGTGTTTGGAGCCTGAGTACTGGATGCCCTTTGTTGTCAGGTGCACTGCACAGATTGGACCACACAACCCTTTTCATAGAACCTAATGCATGAAGTATGGCACCCTGTCTTCAGTTCTGGGACTCTGCCCTTCTGGAGAAGCCCTTTGGATTGTGAGTGGGAGGTGTGGAAGTTCTAACTTGGAAACAGTCTCTCTAAACATTCTCTTAACTCACAACTTCCTTTAACTTTATTGACTGGTAAAGGAGGGAAGTGTCCATGCCCTTTGCCTCTCTTCATTTTCTTATAGCTATTTTAGTGTCAGAGGACTTTCAAGAGTTTGGTTCCCTGGTGTAGGGAACACTAATACCTCAGAGTCTGGGACGAGTTCTAACTGAGCTGATCTGTTCAGAACCAGCTGGGTGGACCAGCGGTGCTATGCAGACTAAGAGTCTGTCTCTCCTGAAACTACTTCAGAGGCTTGGGGGCCCGAATCAAATGACGATTGTACCAGCCTTGTTACCAGTGTTCAGCTTGTTCTCATACATAAATATAGGTCTCTCTAGATATAAAAAGTGAGAGAGTCTGTAAGTTGCTTTTTTTTTCTATACCTCCTTTCATGGGGCGAGCTAATGAG
>PVKA01052656.1:0-11605 GCA_004027165.1 Ctenomys sociabilis
CATAATCCCAGCAGTGCTAAAACCCATAATCCCAGCCTTGAATCACACATAATCCCAGTGAATCATGAGTTAATCACAAACTACATGACTACATGAGGCTTTTCGGGGACAACTAGACACAAACCATAACAAGCCCCTTTTAAACTGTGTCCTGATTTTATTATGGAATGTAATAGCTATATAAAAGCCTTATGATTTGACCTGGGCCCAAGACTGAAATTTCTGCAAGTGTCTACCATGCCCCTCTTAATCTGTGTTTTACCTTTTCAGATGACTTAACATGTGCTTCATAGGACCCAGATGACTAGGAATAGAGCAGCTGGCAGTGGTGGGGTTTTTTTGTTTTTTCTTTTTTTGGGGGGTGACAGTGTTTGTTACAACAACAGCAGTGTGCACTGTCCAACAGGAAGCTGCTGCACAGTTGGTAGGATGCTGCAGTGACCATGTCCGCTTCAGTGTTGCTTGACCAGCCTGCTTACAGGGGCCATTATATTACTGAAGTACGTTCTCTCATGTTTTGGTATAGGAAGCAGCTGTGTACCTGGAAAAACGTGTTGGCCAGCAGCCCTGGGCTGACTCTTAGTAATGAAAACATTGCCTTCCTGAGTATGGGCCTCGGGCAGGTGCAAGGAGCCCTAATGCACTGGTACTGCCAAGTGGCTTCTCCTGCCACATCCATGAATACAGTTCTCATCCACTGGGAGCTGTGTCATAGAGAGGAGGGTGTTTCCAGAGGCTCCACAAGACCCAGGGAGGCTGGCCTGGGACCTTACTTATTCTCAGGAGCTGCATTAAAAGAACCTGTTCCAAAAATTTCAAAAATCTTAGACCACACCAAATCCCAGGGTTTTGCTTTTTTGGTTTTTTTTTGTTGTTGTTGTTGTTGTTTCGGAACTGGGGATTGAAAAAAAAAAAGTTCTCCATGAATTATGTAACTGGTATTTCTGCCTACCCTGACTCAAGCACTATAATAACCCTATTTATTTATTTATTTATTTATTTTTTTGGCAGAACCAGGATTGAACCCAGGCCCTTGTACTTGCCAGTGAAGTGCATATTCCACTAAGCCATCTCTCTGGCCCCAATAACCCTATTTTAATAATTTATAAATTCAGTAGCTTGCATCAGCACAAAGCAGCCTATTAGCCAAAAATATCTGATAAATTACTTTTATTGCTAGTTAGAGCTTTATTTTAACAAGTATAAGAACAAAGTACATTCAAAGTTACATTCACTCCTAACAGATAATAGGAATTATTGACATCAATACAGTAATATGGCACTTTATATTTTTCTTTCATCTTAAAGTTTTACTTGTTTTAGAGTAAAAATAAGGAAAACTAGAAACAAAGGCAGAAACAGCAACATACAACAATAAACATGTTACAGATTTTCAAATCAAGATAGCAAATTAACAGTGGTTGTTATAGGTCAGCAAGATAGCAGTCTAAAGTGCCTACATAAGCTTAGGCAAGCGCGCAAGGGCTGCAGTTCGATCCCTGGCACCATATGCTGTGCCAGCTGCTCCCCTACATGGGCTGAGCCAGCCACAAAAATCAGTGGTTGTAGAGAGTGGGACGTCAGGCTTCTGAACTGGAACTTTTCTTGTAACGAGGGAAGGGCAGTGACCACCCAGCGCAGAAGCTGCAGCAAGTGGGGGGTTTAAAAATGGGTGATGTTGAGAAAGGCAAAATTTTTGTACAGAAGTGTGCCCAGTGCTACACTGTTGAGAAGAAAGGCAAGCATAAGACTGGGCCAAATTTCCATGGTCTCTGGGTGGAAGACAGGTCAGGCTGCTGGATTCTCTTACACAGATGCCAACAAGAACAAAGGTTCTTGGAGAGAAGACACATTGATGGAGTATTTGGAGAATACCAAGAAGTACATCTCAGGAACAAAGATCTTTGCTGGCATCAAGAAAAAGAGAGAAAGGGAAGACTTAATAGCTTACCTCAGAAAGACTGCTAATGTGGGACTGGGGAGATGACTTTGGAATAAGCAGTTCCCTGGCAAGCACAAGGGCATGAGTTCAATCCCTGGTTCCACCAAAAAAAAAAAAAAAAAGGCTACTAATGAGTAATAGTCACTGCCTTATTTATTACAGAACAGAAATGTCTCATGGCTTTTGTATGTGTACCATAATTTAATCTCATACACCAGAATTCAGATCATGAGTGGCTGACAGAATATTTTTGTTGGACAGTCCTGATTTAAATAAAATTGGCTTGTAGTTAAATATATATCTTTTTTTTCTTCAAGGTTTGATAGTAATTCTAGTTCAGTAAATACTAACACTGTTTTCCCTTCTAAATACATGGTTGGACTCGTTAGTAATGTTCGGCTTTTCACAAAGATTGAAAATATAATCTCAAAACTACTGAAGGTTGGTTTTATATTTAGATTTATATAACTGGTTATGTGAATATATTTAAATACTGAGAGAATCTTTCATTGTGTTAAAACCAAGCAAGACTTCCCTGTTTCAGTTTGTGTTTATTAGCCTGTTAAAGGGAGCGGTTTGAAGACAAAGCTGTGTCTATTATTTTTAGTCTTGACTATGCCAATTTAATTAGAATTCCCTATATCTAAAAAGTGCTGCCTTTTACTTATTGAGAGGTATTTTAGTGTGGTATATATATAATGCCAAATAAAGAATATTTAACATTTCTAAAAAAACATGGTTATAATACATATTTTTATTGTCAAATCTGTTGCTCAGGTTAACAGATACAGGTATGCAAGATTGGACAAATAGTTGAAGATTCATCACTTGCTTTCAATATACCTTAATTTTTTCTTGTATTTTTTACTTTAAAAATGATTTTATAAAGAGTATAATAGTAATTGATAAGACATTAGAAATGGTTCATATTTAGGTTCAAACAACAACCATGTATTGTTGTTTTGGGGGGATTGTGTTTAGTACAAGGTCTACAATGGTAGATGGGACTCGTAGTGATTGAGTCTTGCAGCTCCCAAGTGCTGAGCTTACAGGCGCATGGCACCACACCTAGTTTCAATTGCCTTCTCACATGCCCCATGGGCAGGCCTGGCATGGCACACTGGGGATTGAACCTCAGCCGTTGTGCTCTGTCTAAGAAGGCACTTTATAGTCTGCTGAGCTATCTGGCCAACCCTCAACCGCGGTTTTTGTATTGCTCATCATTGTGCTTGACATAGTTGCTCATCAGTTTACAGAGTTAGTCAAAGTGAAAATCCTAAATATTAACTGACATTTTCAAAAAACTGATGGAAATTATTACTACAATCAACTCAGCCATCCTGTATATATACTTGCATGATTATTTCCCCCTTTCGGCCCGCGGTACCTCTCTGGACCAAGACTCAGGCATGCCATGTGAGTGAGACCCTCAGGACCCCTATACCCCTCTGGAGCTCCCACCCCCAAGACCACCAAGTGAATGAGAACTTCTGAGCTGCTCTCAGGACCCCCAGATCCAGCCCAAGCCCAGGCCTGGCTACTGTGTGGGAAGAGTGTCTGCACTCCCCTGTGAATATACTGAAAGCCATTAGAGAAAAGAAGCAGATCACATTCAAAGGAAAACCCATCAGAATTATAGCCAACTTCTCTTCACAAACCATGAAGGCAAGAAGAGCATGGAGCAGAGTCCTCTATGAAAACAAATTCCAGCCCAAACTGATACACTGTGCAAAACTCTCTTTCATGGAGAAGTGAAATACTTCCATGAGAAAGAACTAAAGAATTTCTTGATGACAAAGCCAAACCTACACAGACTACTGAAAGATGTTCTAGAGAAGGACCAAAAATGATCAGAACCCCATGAACGAGAACAAAAGGAACCCACTAAATAAGGCAAACAAACAGAACAAAGAAGAGTAAATGATAGCGGGTAAATAATATGTCAGTTGTAAGTCAACACATTTCAATTATAATCATCAAAGTAAATGGACTCAATTCACCAATTAAGAGAAATACGACTGGCACAGTGGATCAGGTAACAAAATCCAACAATATGCTATATACAAGAAACACATTTAACTCATAAAGAAATTGCTAGGCTGAAAATCAAAGGATGAAAAACAATATACATGCCCCAGCATCTCAGAAAAAAGGGGTAGCAGTCCTGTTTTCGGACAGTCTCATCTTTAAACCAAGAATGCTTAAATGAAATAAAGAAGGTCAGGGGTCAGGGAGATGGCTCAGTGGAATAAGTGCTTCCCTGGCAAGCACAAGGGCATGAGTTCAATCTCCGGTTCTGAAAAAAAAAAAAAAATTGACAGAAATAAAGAAGGCCATTATATGCTGGTCAGGGGAAAAATTCAAGAGGAAGAGGTAACACTTATAAATGTATACGCACCAAACACAGGAGCATCAAACTATATAAGACAAATCTTAATGGACATGAAAAATTTAAGATCCAATACCACAAACTTAACAGGAGACCTTAACACCCCCTTATCCCAAAAAGATAGGTCAACCAGACAAAAAAATTAGCAAAGAAGTAGCAGAACTGAACCAAAGCTTGGAATAAATTGACTTGGTGCTCATATACAGAGTGTTCCACCTAACCACGGCTGAATACACATGTTTTTCAGCTTCACCTGGGTCATTTTCTAAAACAGACCATGTACTAGTCCATAGGTCATGCTTAAGAATATGCAAGAAAACAAATTATCCCATGCATATTATCTGACCACAGTGCAATGAAACCAGAAATAAATGACAAAAGAAACCAGAAAAAAAAAAAAACCATAAATACATGGAAATTAAACAACACCCTACTTGGCAATTGATGGGTCACAGATGAAATTAAACAAGAAATTCAACAATATCTAAAATTCAATGAAAATTCAACAACAACTTACTGGAATTTATGAGATGCGATGAAAGTAGTTCTCAGAGGGAAATTCTGAACTCACACATGAGGAAAACAGAATGGGAACAAATAAACACCCTAATGCCACACCTCCAACATCTAGAAAAGGAAGAGCAAATCAAACCCAGAGCCCAAAGACTATTAGAGCAGAAATTAATTCAATCAAGATGAAGGAAACAAAGAATTAATGAATCAAACAACTGGTTCTTTGAAAGACTAAAATCGATGAACTCCTAGCTAACCTCATTAAAAAGAGGAAAGAAAAAATTCAAATTTAGTTCACTCAATAAGGAATGAAAAGGGTGTAATCACAGATCCAGTAGAAATTAAGAACATTATCAATAGCTTACTCTCATAGAATAGAAGACACAGATGAAATGGACAAATTCCTAGAAAGGTACAAATTACCAAAACAAGAAGGTAGAACAACTCTCAACCCAGTAACAGCCAATGAAGTACAAAATGTAATAAAAAGCTTGCTGACAAAAAGTCCAAGTCCTGATGGATTCACAGCTGAATTCTACAAGATATTTATAGAAGATATAATCCCTACACTCCTCAAATTCTTCAGTGAAATTGAAAAGGAAACAGTTCTCCCAGAATCATTCCTGGAGACAAGTATATTGATACCAAAGCCAGGGAAAGACAGAACTAAAAAAGAGAACTACAGGCCAATCTCCCTCATGAACATAGATGCAAAAATCCTCAGTAAAATCTTAGCAAATAGAATACAGCAAATCATCAAGAAGATCATACACCATGACCAAGTAGGATTCATCCCAGGGATGCAAGGATGGTTCTATATTTGAAAATGCATAAATCTGATACACTGTATCAATAGAGCAAAATCTAAAACCCACATGATCATCTCAATTGATGCAGAAAAGACTTGACAAAGTCCAACATTCATTCATGTTCAAAGTCTTACAGAAAATTGGAATAGAAGGCCTCTACTTCAGTTTGATAAAAGCCATCTATGGCAACTCAACTGCTAATATAATTCTAAATGGGGAAAACATGAAATCTTTTACTCTCAGATCTGGTACAAGACAAAGATGTCCTCTATCACCCCTCCTATTCAATATAGTTCTGGAATCATTAGCTAGGGCCATTAGACAAAAGGGAGAAATAAAAGGAATAAGAATATGTAAAGAAGATGTTAAATTATCATTATTTGCAGGTTTTTTAAACTAGCAGTTAATTGGTAAGATCCTTACCCTAACTAACTATACCTGCTGATACCTGTGAACCACGCAACTGCCCTGAAGATAGCATTGTGTAGTAGAAGGGTCACATTTGGAATGCCTATCATTCTGGTCTTCTAAATACGCACTTCTTGTCATGACATACCAATTATTACCATACTGTCTCTCAAGTAAAAGTTTTTTGTTTTTTTTTCCAAATAAAGGGTAATAAAAATAAACACAAGAAAAAAAAAATGTTACAGGACTGTCCTGCTACAATCCTGTATACGGTTAGACTTCTAAATTTCTGTGTATAAGTGTTTATTCCTATTTTTTTAATTTAATTTTTTTCTTCATATTTTGTAGGGACTTAAAGTTTAGTAAATCGAGCTGGGCATGGTGGCGCATGCCTGCAATCCCAGCACTTGTGAGGCTGAGGCAGGAGGATTGTTGTGAGTTCAAGACCAGCCTGAGCTACAAAGTGAGCTTAAGGCCAGCCTGAACTGCATAGTGAGACCCTGTCTCAAAAAAACAGAAAAAAAAAAAGTTTAACATATCAATACTTGATGGAAAATACCTATTCCATGTTATGCCTAAGGTGTCTGATACTTAGACAGATAGGGTAAACTGAACTGCATATGTTGCAGGGTAATAAGCTTCTCTTTGGGAGGGTTAACAACCTAAGTTTGCAGATCAAAAATTAGAGAAAAGGAAGGGCTACAAGGTCAGCCAAAATTTTTCCCTAGCTTTTCAAGGTCAGTGAAGACTCAGGCCATAAGAGAACCTGTACTGTAACATCATGTAACTCAGTTATGTCCCAGATTTTCTGATCAAGGAGATTATGAAGCCACAGAGAAAAGTAATCGATGATGTAGAGTGTGTGTAAGGAGAGTCACATGGAGAAGACATTCTCTCAGGCTTTCACAGAGAGCAAATTGGTCAAACAAGGGTGACACTGGCAAAGGATCTACAAAGTGCGGTACAGGGTTACAGGATAAATCCTGAGGGGACTTGATTGACCTTATCAGATATGAAAGTTACATTTCTTGTTATATAGGTCTTGCTTTATCTTGATCTTAACCATCCAGCAGAAAAGTATAAAAGTGAGGTATATAAAGTAAACCCATATTAATATGCTGAGCTGTGAAAGGCTCAAGTCAACATCTTCTTCAGATAACCCACTACTATTGTGGACTGCTGGACTGTGTCGAAGTGTTTTGCTGAATTCACACACCTATAGCATTTATTTATTTATTTGTTTATTTATTTATTTATTTATTTATTTATTTATTTATTTGTTATTGATGGAACCAGGGATTGAACTCAGGTCCTTGCCCTTGCCAGGGAAGCACTTATCCCACTGAGCCATCTCCCAGGGAAGCACTTATCCCACTGAGCCATCTTCCTGGCCGTTATAGTATTTATATGCCAATAGAATACCCATCTCTGACAGGACTAAGCAAAAAAAAAAAAAAAAGGGGGATACAAAGGAAGGACCATTTTGTATTTGTATATATAGAATAGAATAGATACACAGCTACTTTCGCTTAACTCAATGCATAGAAAGATTTGTACTAATAGTGTTTGGGACAAGACGTCCTGCCCATTTCTTGTACTAAGGATAATCACTAAGAAGATAACAATGTATTAATTATTGAAACTGTCCTATTAATCAGTAAAAAAAAAAAAATTTTTTCCCTTTTCTCCTTTCCCTCATCTTTGTTGTTTAGTCCTTATGTTGTTTCTTTCCATTTCACTATATGTATTACACTTAACAGATTTTTTTCTTTTAGGTTCTTGAAAGAATAAAAGGGAGACAATGCAGTATTTTCACATGTGGGTCTGATTTGTTTCACTTATGAGTACAGCCTTTTGTTCCATACACTTACCTATAAAGGCCTCAAGTTTGTCTTTATAGCTGAGTAATACTCCATTATATAAAAATACCATATCTTTTTCATCCATTCCCCAAGTGATGGGAATTTGGATTGTTTTCAAGATTTAGCTTTGACACATTGTGTTGCTGTAAACATGGATGCTGTGGTATGATGTTTTCAGTTCTTTTGGGAAAATATCCCTTCTGGTATTTTCCCCTGGGTTGAATGGGATTTCCAGACCTAGTTCTCTGAGGAGTGTCCACACTGATTTCCATAGTGGTTGTGCCAGTCTATATTCCCACCAACAGTGGGAAACAGTTCCATTTTCTCCACAGCTTCTCCAGCATTTGTTATTAGTTGATTTCTTTATGATAGCCATTTTTTTCTGGTTTATTTTTCTTCACTGCTGGGAATTGAACCAGGGCCTTTACACTAAGGTAAACTACATGTACCCATTTTTAAAATACTTTGAGACAGAGTTCTCACAAGTTGCCCCAGCTGGGCTCAGACTTACCATCCTCCTGTCTCAGCCTCAGTGCTTGGATCACAAGCATATATCATCATGCTTTATAAAATAACTTGTCTTATATGCCTTATGTTATTTGAATTTTGTTTTAGTACTGGATGGAACCTAAAGTGTCGCTAGGTCGGTAGTCTAGCACTGACCTACATCCCCAGCACTTCATTTCAATTTCCTGACAGCACACAAGAAAAGATATTATTATTTCCATTTTGCAAAAGGAAAACTAAGAATATTAAGTGATTTAAGATCACACAGTACATAAGCAATAAAGCCAAGAGTGATATAAAAGTTTTCTGACTTCAGTAACAAAGATAAATAAGTAATTAGCACTTATTGGGAGTTTCTATGTATTTGTGACTTTGTATATACTATTTTTTTCTGTCTGTGTGTGTGTTTGTGTGTGTGTGTGTGCACGCACGCGCGCATTTGTGGCAGAGGCTGGCCTTTCACCCTGAATCTCGCTGCACACACTGTCTTTAGCATATCACAGGTCCCCCCAGGAAGCTGGCCTCCTTTTCCTAGTAAAGCAATAGGCACAAATTGTATATATGTCCCATTGTTTCTTCTGCTATCCCATATAATTGTGTGTGTGTGTGTGTGTGTGTGTGTGTGTGTGTGTGTGTGTTTGTGTGTGGCCTGCCCTGGGAACAGGGCTGGAATAGCGTGTTGCCAGATAACCGCTGAGTTATCTCACCGGCCCCATATAATGTATTTTTAATTTATTAAGGATGTATTAGTTTGTAAATCTAGTGCTTCAACCTTATTAGACTCTGATTGGTAGAGGTGTTAGTAACTTCAGACCAAAACTTGAGAGGAGATGTGAAATGTGGCCATTCCTGAGTGTTCCTTTTTCAATAACTTCAAATTTATTAAGAAATAAAGGTGTATGTGGCTTTGGTCAGGGAGAACAGGATAGAATATGGTAGCTACTCCTAGGTATACAGACTACTAGTCCAGCTAGCTGTGGAAAGGAGAGGGGGAAACAGGTCTACCATGAGATTATGTGCTTGGGACACAGCTCAGCAGCTCAGCATCTGCCTGGGAAGTGCAAGACCCTGAGTTCAATCCTGATAGGAAAAAAAAAGTTTAATAGAGTTGGAAAGCGAGGAGAGGCAGCCTGTCCTGCACTGAGTGGCTCTAGGGCTGGTGTAGAATCAAGCAGGGCCTGGAGCCCATGAACCACAAGAACGGGGTCTCATGCGTCCTGTGACCAGACAGAAGGGCAGGGCCGGACCCTGGGCAGCACCGATGGCCAAGGCGGAACATGGACAGGCAGGTGGGCCGTGCCGGCCTCTGTGAGCTCCCCACCTCCCTGCTGGTGAGCATCACCATGCATGTGGCAGCACTGCCTGAGCTGCACCCAGGTGTGGAGCTGGTGGTGAGCAACCTTAGTTCACCCTGGCTGATGCCGACAACTGCTGTGAGAAGGTCTGTAGCACATCCAGGAGCTTACACTCTTCTGGGTCCTGGCCTTTCTTTCTCTAAGATATCATTTTTCACTGAAGTTTTTCTTGGTAGAGTATTTTTCAAAAACTTCCCTTCTGAAGCTAAATTAGGAATTTCTGTTCCTTATTTGAGTTCCAAGAACTGTGCCTTTCCTTCCCTCCACCCAACTTGGGAGATAGAAACCGTGGGGAAAAACATCTTTAGAGACCGCAGTTATCTACTCAGTTTGTGTACTATATTCAAGAGGACTTTTGCATCCATGTAATCCTATTTCTGTTCCTTTTCTTCAAGCTCTAAGAGTTTTTCATGGGTCCTGTCAACAAGGCAAGGGCAGGAGATAAGGGGGTTGATATGGAAGTTCTGCATCAGCCTGTTCAGGTCACCTTTCCTCTTTCGAACATTTGCCCCTCCAATAGGAAAAAGTAGGTTGTGTGGGTTTACAGAGTGTACATTCCTGCTGTTTTGTTCAAGGCCACTAGAAAAGCTGACTCAGCCAGAGACCCCCCTTCAGCCTTTTTCTGTTGGTTATGCCTGGGAACGATGTTGGTGCTAATTTTAGACACGCAGACAAAGATGCATGCAGGACAGTATTCTGAAGCATATCTGGTGCCAGGAACAGACTTAAATGCCTTGACTCACTGCTGTTCTTCCAAGCCACACAATTGTACCCAAGTGAATTGCTGTCAGAATTGGTGCCTTCGGAGGAGATAATTGCTTGTAATTGGTAGCCATAAGTTGCTATGTTTTTTTTTTTTTTTTTTCCTCATGTAAGATTTTTTTTTTTTTTTTTGGTGGTACCAGGAGTTGAATTTAAGACCTTATGCTTGCCAGGCAAGCACTTATTTCACCGAGCTATCTTCCCAGCCCCATGGTAGCCATAAGCTGTTTCACTGAGAAAGCACTTGGTTGTAGATGCTTTAAGAGGTAACCAACAGACTGAAGCCCCACTAAGTCAGGCTCAAGTCACATGGCTTCAGTGCTGGTTTTCCCATCAAGACAATGGGAGTCCCAAGGTGAAGACCCATTGCCAACAGGATTGGAACAAGGCCTTTCTTTCCCTCATGACCTGTTTGTAACTGAGTGAAGTGTGGCTGTCAAACATCTCTTCAAATCATCTGGGTTGGGAGTTTTTCCACCGTGCAAAATCTCCCCAGAGGTTGTGGTAACAGGGAGACAGGGGTATGTAACTATGCCCTGGGGCCCTTCCTTGGCCAGTCTCCTGAGCAGGGCAGACCATGAGAACATTAAGACCTCCTGCTAGCCCGTCTGGTGTTTTATACTGGGTGGACTCAGGCCCCAAGTCCACCCAGTACAAATGCAGAAGACACTAGCATAGAGGAAATTGGAAATCACACACCTGAAATCTCTGAAATAATAGCGTTGGAAGTAAAGAAACAACTGCAGAAAGGTATAGAAGAGATCAGATCAGAAATAATTTCTGAAGTAAAAAATGTAGTGATAACTATAATCAAAGAAATACTAAGTGCTTCTAAAGAATACACTGATTAAAAAAAATAGAGCAGAATACAGAAATGATGGAACCTCTGAATAAGCAATATAGGAAAGAAATAGAATGTATGAAACAGATCCAGAGTGATATACAGGAAATTAAAACCTCAATCACAGGCCGGGGAGATGGCTCAGTAGAATAAGCACTTCCCTGGCAACTGCTAGGGTCTGAGTTCAATCCCTGGTTCCACAAAAAAAAAAAAAAAC
>PVKA01052657.1:0-11602 GCA_004027165.1 Ctenomys sociabilis
TTCAATTACACAATACTAATGGTTGTACAATTCAATCTATTAAACTCTTTTTTTGTAGAATTTAAATGAATGAATTATATATTCTGAATATTATATATCAAAAAGAGCTACTTTTTTAAAGTAAAGAATAAATAATAACTCCTTAACAAATAACAATTGAAGGAATTCATTATCAGCATATATGAACTTAAGAAATGGTCAGCTTTTTTCATCAGATGCCTAGTGCTAGTGCAAAACAAAATGGAAGCAGCTTGTGAAAAGGAAGACCCAGAAAAGTAACAAATTAAGATAATTTATTGGATTCCATTTTCTTATTTTCAGTAATTTAAAGTATACCTATTTATTTAAAGTATTAAGTGGATCAATACATTAGCTACTGATATTATAAGTCAGAATGGTATTTATGAGAGCTGCTCATGATAGGGTGAAACTAGCAATACTGTCTTCTAAGGCATAAATGTCATTTAAAGGCAGAATTAGACTAGTTGAAACATTTATTGTAAAATACAGCAAAATCAAGCAATGACTTAGAGAAGCAATATTGATACATTAAGGGAAGAAATAAAATATTGTCATATAAAGTCATCAATCAAAATGAGAAAAGCAACAGAAGCCTCCCATAGTGATTGAAAGTCCAAATATACAAAGAATCAAATTAAATGTAAATGGAAAACACCAGTTAAAAGTCAGAAGTTGTAAGACCGGTTAAAATAATAATTTCCAAGTTTATTGTCTAAAAGAAATGATTATTAATATATGAACATATTTATTAGGAGTTAATAGTTGGAGAATGAAGTTATTTACATTAACTAAGACCAAAACAATACCAGAACAGGTAGATTTTAAAGCCATTACAAAAGAGTTACATTATATAGTGCTAATATTGTCAATTCTCCAGGAAGTTATACCAATTCATAGTCAACATATTTGTAATGAAAATGCATCAAAATTCTTGGGCCAAAAGCTGAGAAAACTACATGGGAAATGGAACTTTATAGGCTATATAAAATATTCTCACACTTTCTGTATATGGAGATCTCACATGCACAAATATCAATGAAACAATCAACAGCAAAGTCAGTCCTTCTGACCATACTGAGATCTATGCAATACACTATCTCTTAACGATAGGATACATATTCCTCTTCAATATATCTGGAGCATTCATGAATGTAGAATTCATGTGTAGAACATCTTAGCATATTTGAAAGGGTACAGACTGTGTAAAGTATGTTTTTTTTTTTTTTTTTTTTTTTTTCAGGACTAGGGATCGAACTCAGGCCCTTGCGCTTGCCAGAGAAGTGCTTATTCCACTGAGCCATCTCCCTGGGCTCCTATGTTCTTAACAATATTGTTATCTAAAAGTCAAAACAGAAATATTGTTGAAAAGTTCCCAACATTTTGGAATTTTAAAAAAGCATTCAAATAAATCATTGATTGAAGTAAAGGTATGAAGTATTATTGCAAACTTCTTTTAGACAGCCAAAGGCCCACCTGGATAGCTCAACTAAGTAAAGCACCTGCTTAGGCAGAGCTCAATTCCTGGGTTTGATCCCTGGTGTGCTGTGCTGGTCCCACCCCCTGGGGTGCATTGAGAAGGAAAATGACACTGAGCCTGGTGGTGCGTGCCTGTAATCCCAGCGTTTGGGAGGCTGAAAATAGGAGAATCACTATGAATCAGATCTGTGTAGTGAGACGCTGTAGACCCTGTCCTAAATATAGAACAGAATAAAAAATAAAGATAACCTAAAACCCTGTGTGGTGCAGTGAAGACAGTACTTATTGGGAAATGTATAATATTAAATGAGTATATTTGAATTTTTTTTTAAATCTAAAATTAGTAGCCTAGAGAGAAGAAAGAAAGAAAGAAAGAAAGAAAGAAAGAAAGAAAGAAAGAAAGAAAGAAAGAAAGAAAGAAAGGAAGAAAGGAAAGACAAAAACAAATGTACAAAAACAATAAATTTAAAAATTGGGCCAGCCAAATAGTAGTGAGACCCTAAACATTCTATAGACCATTAGAACCCCCAAAATAAAAATAAAAAAATAAATAAATACATATAATAAAATATACAGCTTAGATCAGAAGTCAAACAATTGTAAACAGGAGAAGAATACCACATGTGGACAAAATCTAATAATTTAGGTTCTGAATGACGAATAAATTCATTAATTGTTTGCTAGCCAACAAAATATAAAATGAAACAAAAAATTGCATGTCTTTTAAATAAAAATCGCAGTATTACGAACAATAATTACAAATAATACTTTGAATAGTAGAGGATTAATAAATAATACAATGTTACAAAAATTGTATTTAAAGATTTGATAAATAGAATTGAGCAACTCTTGAAGGACATAAACCAGCAAAACTGAAATGAAGATATTTCTCTATTTATTAAAGCAATAGAATGGACCATTAATAGATTTCCAAAAACATAATTAGTAGGTAGTTTCTCCGATGAATTCATTTAAAGAAAAAAAAATTAATTTTCTATGATCTCTTCTCTAAAATAAAATTAAAAAATATCTTTCCACAACCATTTTATATGGAAAGTGTTGCTCTACTATCAAAACATCAAAATGATAACACAAATATGGAAAATTATTTTTTTAAACATTTCAAACCTCCTAAAAAATATAAACAAGATGAATTAAAAATACATAAGAATAATAACATATAACAAAGATGAGCTATAATCTAGATATACAAGGTGAATATTAATAGATTAATAAATTAATAGATAGGTAAAAAATCATTTGACAAATCACACACCCACTTGTGATCAGTATCTTTTGCAAACTATAGAAACAAGGGAACTTCATCCTGCAGTTCATCCCTAAACAGTCATAAAACTGCTACAATTAACTTCATAGATGACTGTAGGAAAATGTGTGGCTTACTGAATTCAGAAACAGGTCCAGGCTATCAAAATTCATATTTTTATTTAATATTCTAATGAAACTCTTGAAAAGTTCACTAAAACAATAAAATAAAAACATATTGACTAAATCAATAAGAGGAAATAAATCTATTTGCAGATAAGAAAGAGTGTAGAAATTATGAAATTTCTTATAAAAAAGACATCTCAAAGTAAACAAACAAAAAATGGCATATAAAGTTAGTTACTTTGCTCCATAACAGCAATAAAAAAATTAGAAAATATTTCACCTAATAGGGCTGGCAAAATAGCTCAACAGATTAAAGTGCCTGCAAGCAGATGCAGGGGCCATGGGTTTGATTCCCAGGCCTGCAGTACTGGCCCTGCCTCAGGGCATGCTGAGATGATGATTGGCTAGGCGTGGTGACACACTCCTGTAATTCCAGCACTCAGGAGGCTGTAAACAGGTGGATCATTACACATCTCATCTAGTAGTGAGACCTTGAGCAGCCTATAGACCATTCCCTAAAATAAAAAAATAAATAAATAAATAAATTCACCTAATATATTTTCAGGGAAAAATGATAGACTTCGATGTCAATTTTGAAGAAAATGTGTCTGTATGTATGTGAAAAGCTGACGAGATTTTAAAAGATACAAATATATAAAGAAATATTTTGTTGAAAGACAATTTTATTAAAATGCTAGTCCTTTCTGATTGGTGCTGATGTAAGGAAAAAATGAAGGGTGTTGACAGAGAGCTTTCAGTGTCACAAGTATTAACAAAGAATGCTCCAGAGAAATAAATGTAAAATGCACAAATATAAATTTTTCTACATGAGAAAAAATTTGTTTTTGCTTGTTCATAAATTTGTAAATGCAACATCAAGGGCAGAATTCTTAAAGACAAACTTGACAGACTGCATTTTATGAAGATTAAAAACTCCTCTCTGCAAAAGGCATCACTAAGAGAGTAGAAAAAATTTTAAAGTGAGAGAAGACATTTTAAAACATACATATCAAATTAAAGAGACTGCATCTATTCCATTCAAAGAATATACAGAAAATCCCCAAATAGTTAAGCAAAGGGCCAATTAAATGCACTATAAATGCATTAATAATAGAGGATACATGGTATATGGTCAATGATAGCACCTTATAGTAGCTTAGCAATAAAACTATAAACCTAAAAATGCTCAAAAATTTTTAAAGTGTATTAAAAATGATTAGAGAGGTTAAAAACAGTCCCCCCAAATCAGCCATTGGCTCTTCAGTTCTCACATTGTCCCTGAAGAATTGGAGGTGCTTCAACAAGAAAGGTGGATTAGGTACTTCAGGATGTCGTTACCTAACTACAAAGAAGATTGATTGATGTAACATCCTCATCATTTGTAAGCTTGTTTCACTTCAGACAGACTCTGGTCTATGCAATAACAACTAGCCAAAAACAGACACACAACTCTAACTGCACATATTGCTAAATATTCTAAAGAGTAGACTAGGTTGACCAGGTCTAGATCAAATTCCAGACTTATGTAACTCAATAAAACAGGTTTTGTTTTAAGAAGCTCAACTGATGACCATAATGTGTAAGTGTAATACTTTGCCAAGGGTTAAATGTATGAAGAAAAGAAAGAAAATATACTTAACTAATATTGCTGAAATGAATAAGTGAATATCTTCCATGTGATATAATAATTTGGTGATACTTACCATAAAGTAGTTGAACAACTCTACTAAAAGGTATGTCAGAAAAATATTGTGTTTCAAATTATTTTCTCTATGCTAGTACATTATTCAAATTGCAGAGAAAGACTTAGAAAAACTCGGAGGTTTTTGGACTTTAGAAAAGATGTTGGCATGTGTGGTGGTATTAACAGCAGGAAAAAAGAAGATAGACAAATAAAAAGACAGACTATCATAAGATAACCTACTAGATATGAAGCAGCAGCCTTAGCCAGATGGTGAGATTAAGGAGTTAGCTTCCTTCTTGGTGGTTGGTAGATATTCCATCCAGAAAGTTATGCTACTGGGTCATAACTTGAGTATTGAAGTTATGTTTTGTTTTGGAGTTAATGAGATTAGTCCAGAGGGAAATTTAAGGGGATCTTTATGATGTAACAAAATGCTCATTAGCCATAGTAATAGTTGCTGTTCAAGATCATTTGTTTTCTGTGAAAAGGGAAAAAAATATATATACAATGCATTTAACTGGTTTCCTGATGTTCCTTTTTGATTACTACACAATTGTGAGGGAAATTGGTCATTTGCAAACTGTAATGATGTATCTTAATCCAGCAATAACTGCAAATGTCCATTATTAGATGTGTAATTGGCAGTAATCTGTATCAAAGTACAGGTTCAGAGGCAACACTGAAGGACAAAATTCTCATTTCCTAAATGTTTAGTGTTCATAAAATAAATAACCAGATAATTCTAGTCAATGAACTATGCATTATTCTATAACAACATTAATATACACTTCCTTACAAGGTTCACACTTGTATTCAACTATATGGAAAGACTAAAAGAATTGGCACAGTGAAGTTTTTGTCATTCATATCAAGGTTAAAACCATGTGTGGCTTCATATCTCAAAAAAGATCTGAAGTTTAATGATTACTTTATAAATTTTCCTATGCTGTGCCTTTAAATCAATACAACACAATGAAAAGATCATGAATATTAAGACCATCATTTACTACAAAATAATGGTCTAATAGCAGAGAAGCTGTTACAGATCAGGTTTACAAGCAACACCATAGACACTTCAGGGGATTATTGCAGATCAGAGATGCTCTTAGAACAGGACAATCAGTGGGACTGTTTCTTTTGGCTACTGTTTTACCATTAGTGAATTAATTATCTCACAACAGTAAATGTGTAAAACAATAGCACTAGAATTTTTTGCAACAAGTAGTTTTGATTTCCCCTGCTTACAAATAGTAGAAGACAAAATTTGCATACTTTTTCTATTTTAAAACTTTATATGGAAATTAGTATATAGGTTTATGAATATAATTTAGATAAATCTAAAATTCCTTTTGATCACCATCTCTGGTAAGATGTTCTACCTAATTTTCACAATACAATCACTATTACAATTTTTTCATACTTCTCTCTGAAGTATATATACACACTCACATAAACACCAACCCCAAAAACTTTAAACACTTTCTAGAATTCCTTCACTCATGTATATACAAAGTGATAAAATGATACGTGTGTGCATGCGTGTGTGTGTGTGTGTGTGTGTGTGTAAAACACACGCTGAAAATTTCCTTTTGATTATACTTCTGGAAATTGGTCCATAAGCAAATTATGTCTTGTAAGAGAACATTATGATAGCAAGAATTTGTATTGAAAATGTCTCACACTTCAGGCTATTTAAGATTATATCTATCAACCAAGAAATGGTTAAAAAAAGATGTGCTTTTTAGTATAATGGAGTGCTACACAGCCATAAAGAAGGGTGAGCTAGAGACTTTTATAGGTAAAGGGATTCCACTCAAGACTATTGTCATAAGTGAACTGAATCAGACCCGTAAGTGTAAACACTATTGTCTCACTAGCTGGAAAAATTGAACAAATAAATGGGATCCAAAATGTACAGTAGAGGGCTGGTGAGATAGCTCAGTAGAATAAACACCTGTTTAGGTAAGTGCAGGGACCAGGTTTTGATCCCTGGCACCACATGCAATGCTGTCCCTGTACCAGGGTACACTGAGCTGGGGAAGGAGTCTGGGCATAGTAGTGCAGACCTATAGTTCCAACATTGGGGAGGCTGAGACAGGAGGATCATTTGAGGAGGAGCTATGTAGTGAGACCCTGTACCACATTCATAAAAAAGTACAATAGACACTATGAATTGGGAAGATTTTTTCAAAAGAAAATACCCATATTATAAAATGCTATGCAGAAATTAATAATATTTAGCAATTATAAAATTAACCAATGTTTTGTGTATGGGCTAACATGAAAATATTCATGTTATGTTTTTGAAGACATCTTAACAGTCTTCATACTTGATATTTTTCTTAATAGATGCAAATTTTACTGAGGGATTCCCATGTGTGTTAGGGTCTACGTGCAGGCAATGGCTATGTAATGAGATATGAGAGGAGATAATGACATGATTTATTATTTTCTTAAGGGGTTTTAGACTGCATCTGTTGCTTCTTTGTGACAAATTTAAGTCCATTAAATTTCAGTCTAAGCAGAAGTCTGATTGTGTGTTTCTTTTTAATTAAACGTGGTGTCTACCTTTTTCTAAATTAAATTTACATGAAAACGAATCACATATCAGAAAGACGTTAATATAGAAACAAGAGGAAAGTTCTATGTGTGCAAATGGTGAGGCCCTACACCGGATTCTGTAACACAGTATGAGGAAAAGCGTGTGTAGGTGCCGGGAGACAGAACAGCGCCATAAGCACCTGGCTGGCGAGTGTGAGGTCCTGAGTTTGGTCCCAGTACCACAAAGGAAAAATGAAAAAGTATACATTGATAGAACAAGTTACATTATTTCTGAAATATAGATAAACAATAAATATTCAGACATAATTATAAGGTTCATGAGAGCCAGGAAGATAGCTTAGCAGCCTAAGTGCCTGCCTGGCAAACTCAAGTTCCTAAATTTGATCTCTGGTATAAAAAAAGAGTGCATGATTTTACAAATAAATTTAAAATTTTTCAAACACGATTTGAAAGTATAAGTTGTATATTTATTAAACACGCTGAGTGTGAGAATATTACACAGTTAATAAATTGTTAAAATATCTATATACATTTATATTATTTTGAAATTTAACATAGGCTCTCTGGGTCACAATTTTTTAAAAAAATTCACAAAAAAGTATTCAATTCTCTTTGTGGAAATTTTAGGAGTCTTTAGAACTTGTAGAATACTCAGAACTGGGTAAAAGATGCATTTTTATGATAGTTCAGGTTTTTGTAAAGTTATCTGCCAATTTGAATGCAAGTTTTGGTTTAAACTTGTTAAGATTTCTTTGCTTAGTGGTTGGTTTGATGTTACAATAGAGGCAGGCTTTGAATCTAGATATTTTTATGAATTCTATTAACACATACTCAGAACATATGAGAGAATACTGTATACCTCACATAAGCTATCTCAGTAAGGTAATTATATGAACAGCTATAAAAATTAAAGAATAATTGTGAATAACATTTCATGAAAACATCTATATATTTCTACCTAAAACCTTATGCACAGTATTAAATGGTGAAAAAACAATGCTTAAAATTTTCAAATATATCATTGTGTTAATTATAATATATTAATATATTTACATTTAATGGTCTAATAAATGTTTTCCTTTTAATTCTATTTGTAATAGTCTATACAATAGAAACTATTTCTATTTTATTTTCCCTTTTAATATTTCATAACAATACTTTTCCTGCTTTTTTGTGCAGAATTCAGTTTTGGATTTAGTTAATGAGTTCATCCAGTAATATATTTATATATAATTTATACAGAGTACTTAATGTCTTTAATTGTCCAGAAGAATTAAATTCCATATTAGAAGATAAACTTGCAATGTGTTTCATTTGTATTAGTAAAATTAATATCCTAGACCACTGTTTAAAATAAACTAGACTTGGGCTGGGGAGATGGCTCAGTAGGATAAGTGCTTCCCTGGCAAGCCCAAGGTCCTGAGTTCAATCCCCAGTACCAGAAAAAAAAAAAAAAAAATAAAATAAAATAAACCAGACTTAAGAAGAAATCTCTAGGAATAGGAAGACAATCTGGAAACTAAAGAAAGAAATAGCTTTAAGAAAAATGAGTGTATAATAACTTGATAAAGAGTTTCTTCAAAGCCTTTAATTACCATCATAATTTATGGCAAAAGGTTGAATGTTACTTCTAGCGAATGGGAATATGGCAAGATTTATTACTTATGTTTAAACTTTTACTAGTGTTTCCAGGTCAATTCATTACATAAAGATACATAGTCATCCAATTTGGGAAGGAATTATAAATTTTATTTGCAGATGACACTGCACAGCTCTTAGAAAAAATAAAGGAATAAACACATGCATATACACACATTCACAAATATACACATAACCTATAAAACTAATCAATGAAAATAGCAAGCTTTCAGAAGTAATTTACATTTGGGGATAGGAAAACATGGCAATTCTCAAATTTCAGTACAAACTTTAAGACAGCAAATTTCAAATTTCAATACAAATCAATGCATCCTTAGGAATGCGTTAAATAATCTGGTAAAAGTTTTATGTAAATCGTCCAGCTCATTCTGAAATGTGTATGGTAAATCAAATGACATGTAGTATACCCTGGTTTTTCTAAAATGAATGACGAAGTTAGGATTCTTCCATGATTCAGTTTCAGAATTTAACAAGAACTACCTGAACTACACACTTATTGTGCCACAGAGTAGCTGCTTAGGACAGAAGTATAAAATTGATCCTTCACAGCTTACACTGGTGGACAAGTGGTGATTGATGCCAATGGCTCCAAGGTAATCTGGGATCCTGGAAGCTCACATGTGAAGAAATGAACTTAGACCTCTGTTTAGACCAAGTATTACAATTAACTCCAATGGATCATAAGATTAGGTATAAAATTCAAAACGTAAAGAAGACAAGAATAAAAACATGTGTCACAAAAATTTTCAAATATATTGCCAAAGACCAGCCTAGAAAATAAAAATAATATATACTGTGCTATCCAATTTTGAAAATTTGTTAACTTTCAGAGAAATTAATAAGAAAATGAAACTACAAGCCACATACTGTGAACAAACATTTGCAATATATCTGTTTGGTAAAAACCTTGTATTAATGATCTACAAAGAATTCTTACAACTAGATAGAGAGCCAAATTCAGTTTTTGCCGAAACAACTGTTTCTCCACTGAGGAAGATGTTCAAGTGATCAATAAACATATAAAGACATATTCAGCATCCCTAGTCATTAGGTAAGCTTAAATTAAAATCACAATGAGATGCTATTTCATACCCCCATGGACTCGGTATATCCAAAAGGATAGACAACAGCACAAAGAAGTAAAAATCCTCATATGTTACTGGTATGAATAATCTGATATGGGACTTTGGAATACAATTTCCAAATCCTATAAGTTATTAGTGAATTTAATATCAATTTCATTTTTGAGATCTTCCCAACAAGCAATTAAAAAAACACATACATGAATACATACGTATGAATACTTACAAACCAGTAACTAATTTGGCTCCACTCAGCCCAAACCTAAATATGACCCAAAAGCTTCTCTATTAGTTAGTGGATAAACAAAAGCTAAAATATTGCTATAACCTGTAAAGGGCTACTACTCATCAAGAAAAAGGAAAGCATACTGAAATATACCACAACATGAATAAGTCTCACAATTGTGCCAGACATGGAGATAACATTAAACATACCACACACACACATGCTGAATTTGTGAGTCACCTTCAAACATCTAAAATTCCCAAAGAAGGCAGCCATGACTGGAGAAGATCAGTACTAAGTGCTTAACATATAGAAGAGAGCTCTGCCACTGCTGAGAACCATTCTGAAGGATCAGGCTACTTCTTTACAGGGAGGTTTAATGGTAAGTGAATTAGAACACATACAACCACCCTGAGGTTCTCCTGAGGTTCTGTAAGTATTTGATTACTGACATGAGAATTGTGATCAAAACAAATGAAATGCTCTTGACTGCCTGTTATGCACTGATTTGTGGGCTCTCAAATTTCATATGTGGACTCTCATGCCCACAATTGACCATATCTGTAGTTGAGGCCTTTCAGAGTTAATTGCAATTAAATGAGGTTATAAAAGTGAGGCCGTTGTCCAGTGGGACAGCTGTCACTGGAAGAGGAAGAGTTTGGGACAGGGACATAGGGAAAAGCAGCTGCTACAGTCCTGAGCATGGGTCTTCAGCAGAAATTGAATCTGCCCACATCAGGACTTTGAACTTTCTGCCTCCAGAAAGTGAGATGATTAAACTGCTGTAATTCCAGGTACCCAGTCTTTGGTATTTGGGAATTACAACCTGAATGAACTAGATATTCTCTAACAATGAGAGAAATTTTGTTTATTAGTACAGTACATAATATTTACATTGGCATGTGTAAGACACCTCTTTATTTCTTTCTTCATCACTTTTCCTTTCTTTGATCTGCCTTCCTTCATCTCTTGACAAACTCCAAGGAGGAATGAAAACATGTACTTCATGTATGTTAGAAAAAAGTGATCGATTTCTGAAGTATACACCGCGGGGCCATAATAATAAGTTGAGCTGTAAATGGCTATGATCGACAACTTCTTCGGATAACTCACAATTGTTGTGGAATGTGTTGAATTGTGTTGTCAAATTCAAGCACATAAGTTAGTTGAATAACAATGGAGTGCCCATCTTTGACAGGTGTAGACAAAGGAAGGGGTATAGAAAGAAAAAAATCATGATGTGTGTGTATAGGCAGTACAGTTGGGATAGATAACACTATGCTTCTATATAATTCTATGAGAGGCAAGATCTGCACTAATGGTGGTTGGACAGGATATTATGTCAGCTTCTAGTACTATGGTCATCCACTAGGAAAATAATTATTGAATTTTTGATAGAATCCAGGTATAAAAAATAAGATAAGTAAACAGCTACACTCTTAATTTACTGATAAGAGACATCTGCTATAATAATGTCTGTAAGTATAATATCATGTATGC
>PVKA01052658.1:0-11603 GCA_004027165.1 Ctenomys sociabilis
CTTTTCTGCTGGATGGTTAAGACCAAGATAGATCAAGACCTATATACCAAAAGATGTAGCTTTTGTTTTTGATGAGGTCAGTGAAGTCCCTTTACGGTTTATCTTGTAGTCCTGTACTTTACTCTGTAGATCCTTTGTCTGTATCATCCATGCAGATGAGTCACAGTCAATGCCTGACCAGTTTACTCCCTATGAGAGCCTGAGAGAAAGTTTTCTTTCCATGTGACTCTCCCCAGGCACACGATACATCACCAATCTTTTCCTCTGTGGCTCCATAATCTCCTTGATCAGAAGATTTGGGACACAATTGAGTTTCATGATGATACAGTACAGGTTCTCCTATGCCCTGAGTCTTCTCTGACCTTGAAAGGCTAGGGCCAAAATGTTGGCTGGCCTTGTGGCTCTTCTATTTCTCTAATTTTAATCTGTGAACTTAGGCTCTTAATCATCAAGAAGAAAAGCTGATAGTACCCTGCAGCATATGCAGTTCAGTTTGCCCTAACTATCTGACTCAGTTGTCTTTACTTGTTGTACATTTCTGTTTGTATTTCTTCTTTTGTCTTCTTATACTAGGGAGACTATACGATATTTGCACATGTGTGTCTGGTTTATTTCACTTATGAGTATATGTTCAAGTGGCATCCACTTCAATATAAATACTTCAAGTTTATCATACTTTATAGCTGAGTAATACTCCATTATATAGAAATACCACGTCTTTTTCAACCATTCCTCTTGTGACAGACATCTTGGTTGTTTCCAAGATTTTGCTATCACAAATTCTGCTGCTATAAACATAGGTACACATATATCAGTATGATATAATGTTTTCATTTCCTCTGGGAAAATTCCCAGTAAGGGGGATAGCCGGCTTGAATGGAATTTCTAGTCCTACTCTTGGAGGCTCCACACTGATTTCCACAATGGTTGTACCAGTCTACATTCCCACCAGCAGTGGAGAAGTGTTCCCTTTTCCCCACACCCTCTCCCACATTTGTTGTTGGTTGAGTTCCTTATGACAGCCATTCTTTCTGGAGTGAGATGTTATCTCAGTGTTGTTTTTATTTGCATTTCAGCCATTCTTTCTGGAGTGAGATGTTATCTCAGTTCTTTCTGGAGTGAGATGTTATCTCAGTGTTGTTTTTATTTGCATTTCATGGATGGCTAGCGATGTGGAACATTTTTTCATATATTTGCTTCTTTAATTTCATCTATGAGAAGTGTGTATTCATCTCAGATGCCCATTTCTGAACTGGCTCTTTAAATTTGAGGGCCCTATTATATCTTAGTTCTTTATATATTCTAGACAGGAGACCTTTGTCTGATTGCTTATTAGTTAGGATTTTTTCAAAATTTGTGGGTTGTCTTTTCACTTTGTTGACAATTTCTTCTGATGTGCAGAAACTCCTCAATGAGTTGATCTCAGTTGTTGATTCTTTCAAGTGTTTCCCATGCAAATATATGTTTGTTTATGAACTGTTTACCTAGCCCTATGTCTTCAAGAGTTCCTTCTACTTTCTCTTCCAGGAGATTGTTTCTGTTTTAGTATTTAGCTTTTTAATCCATTTTGACTTAGCTTAGCGCATGGTGATACAGCTGGGTCAAGTTTTAGTTTTCAGAATGTAGAGAGCCAGTTTTTCCAGCACTATTTGTTAAAGAGGCTATCTTTCTTCCAGTGACCTTGTTTAGCCCCTTGGTTGAAGAACAAATGGCTGAGTGTGATTGTAGATGCCTCTGCGTCTTCTAACCTATTCCATTGATCCTCAGGTCTATTTCTTTGCCAATACCATGTTGATTTTATCACAGTGGCTTTGTAGCATAATTTCAAGTCAGGAATTGTGATGCCACCTGCCTTTTCTTTATTGGCCAAGATTGCCTTTGCTATTCTCGGTCGTTTGTGGTTCCAAATATATTTTAGGAATGATTTCTCTAGGTCTGTGAGGTATGTTGGTGGCAGTTTGATAGGGATTGCATTAAATCTGTACAGCAGTTTTGGGAGTATGGCCATCGTCACGATGTTGGTTCTTCCTATCCAGGAGCATGTAATATCTTTCCATTTTCTGAAATCCTCTGTAATCTCTTTTCTTAGGGCGTTGTAATTTTCCGTGAAAAGATCTTTGACTTCCTTGGTTAAGTGAATCCCAAGGTATTTCATTTTCTATGGTGCTATTGTAAAAGGTAATGTTTCTACTGTTTCCCTTTCAGTGTGCTTGTCATCTCTGTAGAGGAATGTTATTGACTTTTGAGTACTGATTTTGTATCCTACTATGCTACTGAATTTCCGTATCAGTTCTAGTAGTTTCTTGTTGGAATTTTTGGGGTCTTCCAAGTAAAGTATCATGTCATCTGTAAATAGTGATAATTTAACTTCTTTACCTATTCTTATTCCCTTTATTTCTCCCTCCTTTCTAATGGCTGTTGCTAATGATTCAAAAACTATATTGAATAGGAGGGGTGATAGAGGACATCCTTGTCTTGTACCTGATTTAAGAGTAAAAGATTTCAGTTTTTCCCATTTAGGATTATATTAGCTTTTGAGTTGTCATAGATGGCTTTTATCAAGTTAAGGTAGAGTCCATCTATTCCAATTTTCTGTAGAACTTTGAACATGAATGAGTGTTGGACTTTGTCAAAAGGTTTCTCTGCATCAATTGAGATGATCATGTGGTTTTTAGATTTCAGTCTATTAATATAGTGTATTACATTTATAGATTTTGAAATATTGAGCCATACTTGCATCCCTGAGATGAATCCTACCTGGTCATGGTGTATGATCTTCTTGATGATTTGCTGTATTCTCTTTTCTAGGATTTTATTGAGTATTTTTGCATCTATGTTCATGAGGGAGATTGGCCTGTTGTTCTTCTTTTTGGTTGTGTGTTTCCCTGGTTTTGGAATCAGTATAATACTTGCCTCCAGAAATGATTTTCAGAGGACTTCTTCCTTTTCAATTTCATTGAAGAGTTTGTAGAGTGTCTTCTATGAATTTGTAGAATTCAGCTGTGAATCCATCAGGACCTGGACTTTTCTTTGTCGGTAGGCTTTTGATTATGTTTCGTATTTCATTGGCTGTTATTGGCTTATTGAGAGTTGTTATATCTTCTTGGTGCAGTTTTGATAATTTGTACCTTTCGAGGAATCTGTCCATTTCTTCTGTGTCTTCTATTCTGTGAGTGTAAAGATTCTTGAAGTAACTATTAATAATCTTCTGAATTTCCATTGGGTTTGTGGTAATTTCACCCTTTTCATCCCTTATTGCGTATAGTTGAATTTTTTTCTTTCCTCTTTTTGATGAGGTTGGCTAGAGGCTTATCAACTTTATTTAGTTTTTCAAAGAACAAACTTTTTGATTTGTAGATTTTTTGAACTGTTTTCTTCATCTCAATTGAATTAATTTCTGCTCTAATCTTTATGATTTCTTCCCATGTTTGGGCTCTGAATTTGGTTTGCCCTTCCTTTTCTAGATGTTGGAGGTGGAACATTAGGGTGTTTATTTGTTCCCATTCTGTTTTCCTAATGTGTGAGTTCATAGCTATGATTTCCCTTTAAGAACTGCTTTCGTTGCATCCCACAGATTCCGTTAAGTTGTGGTTGAATTTTCATTGAATTGTAGATATTGTTGAATTTCTTGTTTAATTTCTTCTGTGACCCATTGATTACTGAGTAGAGTGTTGTTTAACTTCCATGAATTTAGTGGGTTGTTATGTTTTTTTTGTCATTTAGCTCCAGTTTCATTGCTCTGTGGTATGCATAGGATAATATGCATGGGATAAGTTCTGTTTTCTTGCATATACTTATGCATGACCTCTGGTTTATTTTGGAAAGTGACCCATGTGCAGCTGAAAAAAAATGTGTATTCAGCTGTGGTTGGGTGGAACACTCTGTATATGTCCTCCAGGTCCATTTGTTCCAAGCTCCAGTTCAGTTCTGCTACTTCTTTGCTAATTTTTTGTCTGGTTGATCTATGTTTTTGAGATAAGGGTGTATTAAGGTCTTCTGTTAAGATTGTGTTGTTAGATATTAGGTTTTTCATATCCATTAAGATTTGTCTTACATAGTTGGATACTCCTGTGTTTGGTGCATAGATATTTATGAGTGTTACCTCTTCCTCTTGAATTTTTCCCCTGACTAATATATAGTGGCCTTCTTTGTGTCATTTGATCCTTCTTGGTTTGAAGTTGAGAGTGTCTGAGAACAGAATTTCTACTCCTGCTTTTTTCTGAGGTGCTGGGGCATGTAGTATTGTTTTCCATCCTTTGACTTTGAGCCTCTGAATGTCCTTTTGAGTTAAGTGTGTTTCTTGTATACAGCATATTGTTAGGTTTTGTTTTCTAATCCATGGTGCCAGTCTATTTCTCTTAATTTGTGAATTGAGTCCATTTACATTAATGGTTATAATTGAAATGTGTTGACTTATGTTTGTCATGATATTTACCTGCTGTTGTTTATTCCTTTGTATCCTGTGTTTAATTGTATGTCTTATTCAGTGGGTTCCTTTCGTTCTCATTCGTGGAGTTCTGGTCATTGTGGTCTCTCTGTAGAACAGAGAGGCTTTCAGCAGCCTGTGTAGGGATGGCTTTGTCATCATGAAATTCTTTAGTTGTTCTTTGTCATAGAAGTATTTCACTTGTCCATCAAACTTGAGAGTTTTGCAGGGTCTAATAGTCTGGGCTGGAATTTGTTTTCATACAGGACTTGAAGAACTCTGCTCCATGCTCTCCTTGCCTTCATGGTTTGTGTAGAAAAGTCGACTGTAATTCTGATGGGTTTTCCTTTGAATGTGATCTGCTTCTTCTCTGTAACAGCTTTCAGTATATTATTTTGTGTTGGATTACTGGGATCTTGACTATTATATGTCTCCATGTGTTTTAATTGGGTTGAAGTTATTTGGTATTCTGTATACTTCCGTTACCTGAATGTTGGATTGTTTCCTCATATTTGGGAAGTTTTCTGCAATTACTTCTCCCCAGATTCTTTTTATGTCATTTGTATTGACTTCTTCATTCTCATTGATAGCAATTATTCTCACATTGTTCATCTTGGCATCATGTTGCAGGTGATGGATTATATTTCCTGCGTCCTCATTGTTTTTAAGAGATCCTTTCTCACCTTTTCACTAGCTGCACCAGCATCTTCAAGATCTGAAACTCTGTTTTCACTTGTGCTCAAATGATTTTGTAGACTCATGATTGATATTTTTAGTTCTTCTATATCTCTTTGACTGTGTTTCATGCATTCTGTTTCTTTTCTGTATTGCTCATTCAAGGAATCCATCATTTTTCTGATCTCTGTTTTTTTATCCATGTCTTCTTTTGAGGTAATTATTAATTCTTTTTCTGTAGAGTTTCTTCCAAGTTGGGTTTCCTGTATATATTTCTGGACTTGTTTCTGTATTTCAGATGCTATGATTTCAAAAAATTCTTTTTTTTTTTTCAAAGAATTCTTTTTTGATTTTGGCAACTGTTTCTGCTTTGAGTTCCTCATGACCTTTATGCTGTTATTTCTTTGCTTTAGACGCTGTTATTTTCAGCTGGAATCGTGCTCTCTGCACTTGTTCTGGATGAGCATTGGTTTTCCCTCTCATGTTTGTGCATTTGATTCTTTAATTCAGATGCTATGTATTCAGATATTTCTTTTTTTTTTTTTTTGTCTTTTGGAGACAGGGTCTCACTCTGGAGTTCAGGCTGGCCTTAATCTCACTTTGTAGCTCAGGCTGGTCTTGAACTCACAACAATCCTCCTGTCTCAGCCTCACGAGTGCTGGGATTACAGACATGCGCCACCATGCCCGGCCAGATATTTCTTTTTTTTATTTCAGGAATTAATACTCCTCTGAGTTCCTCTATACCTTTCTGGTGTTGTTCCTTTGCTTCCATATCTGTTAATTCATTCATTTCAGCTGAGCTAGTGTCCTCTGCACTTACTGGTGGACTCAAGACCTGAGGTTGCATTTTTCTCCTTGTCTTTGTCATTTTGTATACCACTGACCTCTGGGGCTGTCACTCACTGGCCAAGCTGCGCTGGGTCTTGATCTGCGAGGTGGGACTGCTGGGAACTGTCTTTCCGATGTGGTGGACCTGGAGCTCTCACTCACAGGCCAAGCTGTGCTGGGTCTTGAGCCGCGAGCCAGATTTTTTTTTGCGTGTGTGTGTGGTACTGGTGATTGAACTCAGGACCTTGTGCTTGCCAGGCAAGCACCTATTCTCTGAGCTATCTCCCTGCCCTTAGGCTCATTAACTGTGTCCTTCATTACAGTCATCATCTCTTGTCTTCTGAAAAGTTACTTCTGATTTTTTTTGTCTGGAGCCTCATTGTCTGCTTTGTACTCTGCTACCATTTCAGCATGTTCATTTGGAGAGTTTTTAATTTGTTTGCCTCATTGACCCCTGTATTTTCCTTAGGCAAGTTGGAGTTCTGGGACTACACCTTGTTTTTGTATCTTCTCATGTTCAATTTTGTCAAATTTATTTTCTGTTTGTAAATTGCTTATGGTAGGTAGCCTTATTACTGGTATTGGACTATAGTGTTTATGACCTCACACCATCTTGATCTTGGCATACAAGGGAGAACAACTGATTAGAACAACTATGTTACCTTGGCTAAAGTATTACAGACAGTAATAACAGGATATAGCACAGCCTGGAAAATGACAAACTGGTAATTATTTATTTGCCACCTTTAACCATATGAACAAGATATATAGTTATATGATAAATTCTAAGTCAAACCAGAAAATTATATACAATAAATAGTGCCTCAAGTGATTTTACACTGTGGGAAGAACATTTAAAAGGTATAAGGTAAAAAAATAGATAAATAGTAAAAGAGATTAGAAGCAAAATTGAAGGACAAAGGATACTGGTGAAAAGCTTGTGGTTACTTGTAAAGATAGGACAGAAAGAAGGTAAGAAATAAATTAGAGGTAATATTTACTTTCTTGAAAAAACAAGAATATGAGAGAGAGAGAGAAAGATTTCTAGCCAGTGAATTTCTTCTGGGGTCTGTAGTTTTGTGGTGTCTGCTTCAGGGTGTGTGCTGTCATTGGGCAAAGGAGGCAGATAGAAGAGCCCAGATTGATATTGTGTGCAATCCCAGGGGTGTGACAGCACAAGGTATGAAGGCAATAGAGAAGTTTGCTGTGGTTACCACCTGGAGGAGAAGGATCCAAATCTGGTCTTGTTGGGCTATAAAGGTGCCAGCATGTTTTCAAGGTTGAACTTTACTCTTTCAATCAAAAGGCCTTAAATGTTTTACTTTGTTTCCATATATAAAGGTAATAATAGGAATATACCAAGCAGAATATAAAATATTTTCTTCTAAACTCATTTAGTCTTAAGTACTTGCCCTCTATATATCCTGTGACACCTTGGCCATTTTGGGATGCAGCCGCAGTTCCCTCATCAGATGGTGACAAGATGCTAGTGCCATCCTCTCGGGACTCCACAGCCTCCAACCCTGAGCTAACTCAACTCTACTGTTGATAAATTACTTAGTTTTAGGTATTTTGTTAACAATAAACTCAAAGAAATCATCTTAATACTGTTATGCATGGAAATTAAGTTGTCAGGCACATGCAGTAAAAGCATTTACTAATCATGTTTCTTTGTCAGGAAGAAAACCATTTGGTCTTGATTTTGCAAATCAAGAGGAATGATTATGTTGGTGTATCTTAAGTACAAAGAAACAGAAGTGGGGCTTACTGAGTAGAATTCATTCAAGAAGAGTAACACGTGCAAACTCTTAATATGCCATTGGCAAAGAAAAGAAAAGCATAAGTACCACCATTGTAGAAGAGGCACATTTTCATTTCAAATATACACAGATGCAAAATCTTGGCTGCTTTCATGTTGGTCAAAGATCTGACCAGCTTTTGCATAGATGAGGTTTGTAAGTAACTGGATAGTTATCTCTTATTTTCTACTTATAATTCTAGTAATTGCTTCTTAAATGTTCACACAGGAAAATCAATGTAAAATGTCTTCTTCCATGCTTGTAATGTAAAGAAATTATGCTAAAGTGCCAGCAAACTTTTGTACATAGGATGAGGTAGTATCCAGCTTGAACCTGGGATTGTCTTCTGTTGTCTCTGGTGGCTTCAAGAAGTAATACTTGGGTTTCCTAGGAGTTATAGTAAATAGCTAGATCACTGCTCAGATCCAGTGCTGCATAAGCCCCTGAGTGAGGTACACTCCTGCTGAGCACAGATCAGTGGGATCAGAGGGGCATGAAAGGGCCCCAGTAGGGTGATCAGGAAACATGCTGTCGCTGTGGAGAAATAGAATACACAGTTGAAAACCACTGAATGGTAGATCTCATGCATCTACTGCAGCTGAGGAGGTTCAGCAGGATGCCAACAGAGCCAAGAAGCCTGCTCTGTACAAAATGGGTTAAAAGCGCAGCTACCAATGCACAGGTCCTGTAGCCAGCAATTCCTGAGAACCAAGAGTGCTCAGCCAGAGCCGTCAGTAATTTACTGTCCTCCTCAGCTGCACAGTTTTGTGTCAGCCCTTTTCTAAAAATCATGTGCAGTGCAGAGTTCAGCAAATACTCAGAAATGTAGAAATGTTGGGAATTCACCTGCCTGATGTCAGATTTGAGGATTCATTGAACAGTGATTGGCAGGTTCTCAGGCCTCTTCTGCTTTAGCCTGGATAGTTGGCTATTGTCCCATTCCCTTTAGTGATTATAAAAAGGAACTCTGGAAATTGACCTAAGAATAAAATGCATGCTTACTGGTTGATATATAGGCATGTACATGATTCATAGTGAAATGGTCAGGAAAAAAGTGTTCATTTTTATGTGTATAATTCAGAAAAGTACTCACAATAAAGATTAAAGCACTAGTGGTTTCTCATTGACAATGTTGGCTTGCGAGAAAGTGAGAAATTCACCATGAAATAATAGTAGCTCTCATTTTTAATAATTGGGAACCTTTGTGTTCCAGCTAATAGGCAGTAATAACTTTTCCTATATAGAATGTTTTAAAATCCTCTTATAATCCTAAGTAGACAGTATGTTAATGGTATTTTATAACAGGAGTTGAATAATCAAAGAGAGACATTCTATAGCAGTCAAAGCTAGGATGTGTCTCATCCTAATGTGCAGGCCCCAATGGTTGGTGCATCCTCTATGTGCTGTGATGTTGTGGCCAGGAGATCTATCATGAGTATACTATGCAAAGTTATAACTTGTACGTATTTAGCAGAACATAATGAAACATGTGCAATGAAGCTATTATTGCCTAACAAGGGTAAATCTGTTAAGTATATCTTAAGAATCAAGAAAATTGGTATCTACTAACACCAAGAGCTGAGAATAACCAAGTCACTGTAAAGAAGTACCAGGTTATAAGGCTTTGGAAGACTTTCCACCATGCCATAGGAAATAAGATACTGCCCTTTGGTGCAAGAAAAGGGCAAATGCATAGACAAATGGATCAGATAAAGAGAATACTCAGACAGTTGTTTTTTTGATAAAGGTGACTTCACAGAGCAGTGAGCGGAAGCACGATCATCTTTTAAATGGATGATGCTGGGTCAATGGAAGAAGAGTGCACCTTCTCCATTCCTTGCTCAGAGGTATATTGCAAGTAAATTATAGACCTAACAGTAAAAAGCAAAGTGAGAAATTCCCTGAAAGACAAGATGGGTGACTACCAACACCCCAATAAAAGAGAAAACCTGATGGACAAAGATCCAAATTAACATTTCTCCAAAGATACAAATGTCAGCAGGTTTATGAAAACAATCTCATCACCACTGATCACCAGAGAAATGCAAATCAGAGCCACAATGAGGCATTATCTCAGAACCATGAGAATGGGTATTACCAAAATAATGAAAGAGTGCTGACAATGAGCTGGTAAAGTTAAAACCATTGTACACTGTTGGTGGGAATGAAAATGGTGTAGCCATGAAGGAGACGATTATGAAGGTTCCAAAAAAGATTAAAAGTAGAACTATATATTATCCAGAAATCCCACTTCTGGAAATACATATGCAAAAGAATTGAAATCATGATCTTGAGAGGTTTTTTCACTCCCCTGTTCTTTGGAGTATTGTCGATGATAGTGAAAAATATAGAATCAGTGTATGTGTTCACTGATTGATGAATGGATAAAACACATGCATAGCTGTCCACACAGAAAATAAAATACTATGGCACCTTAAAAAAGCAGAGATGAATGCACTTGTGGATATTATGTTGAGTGATATAAGTCAGACACAAAAGAATACTGTAAGATCTCATTTACATGTGAAATCTAAAATAGTTAAACTCACAGAAACAGACATTAGAATGTGGTTGCCTGGAGGTGGGGGAGAGGAAATTGGCAACTGCTGCTCAGTATACAAATAGAGCAACTGTTGTTCCTATAGTTAATAATACTGTGTTGTGCACTTAAGATTTTGCAAAGAAGACAGATTTCATACTGCATGTTCTTACCATGAAGAGAAAAGAGTGCTACATGAGCAGTATCTCCATATGCTGGTGTTTCAAACAGGCCTCAATTCATGTACCATTCTTTTACTTTTTTAGATATAGGTAAAATCAATTTTATTCTGTTTTGAGAACTCTTGCTGGTATACTCCTCCTTATGATGCTCCAACTTAGATACAAGAGATCTGGCTCTAAGTAATATTTATTATTTGTTTATTTGTATTTATGTAAAACTCATTGCCGTATTTCTACCACTAGAGTTAAGATTAAACCCCTCAGTGTCTAAATGGGAAGGTTTCAGACCAACCATTGAAGAAACTGGATTTTAATGCACTTTAGTCACCAACACATTTCTCCATTTAAAAAAAAAAGAAAGTCTTATTAGGTAAAATTTATAAAAATAAAATAATATTTTTTTTTGTCTTTTTGAGACAGGGTCTCACTATGCAGTTCAGGCTGGCCTTAAGCTCACTTTGTAGCTCAGGCTGGTCTTGAACTCACAACAATCCTCCTGCCTCAGCCTCCCAAGTGCTGGGATTACAGGCATGTGCCACCACGCCCGGCTAAAATAGTATTTTGACTACATTTCAGAAACAATGATGTTTATTATGTGCATTATTGGTAAAATTTAGACATAGGGGAAATAGTAGACTGAAAATGAAGCTGATAATAGCTAGAATTTTATCTAAGAGCATTAGATTTGGAAAAATAATGGTAACTTAAGAAATGGCTCAGGAGCAAAAAAAGTTGATGGGGACTGAAGAGTCAGAGAGTCAAGTTTCTGTTGTGACATGTATGCAGATGAACCAAGAATCAAGAAAAATGAAAAATTGCAAGCTGTTTACTTGTGTGATATAGGAAACAGATTAAAGAATTATGTTGGTTTAATGGCATTTAATGTTGCTACAGTTTAGAGTGCAACATTTTTATTGATAAATTAAATCTAAACATCCTCTAGGTGAAATGATGGGGTTAAAAAATTCTGAGTTTTTATTGATTTAAAATGTCAAGTACGAGCCGGGCGTGGTGGCGCATGCCTGTAATCCCAGCACTAGGGAGGCTGAGGCAGGAGGATTGTTGTGAGTTCGAGACCAGCCTGAGCTACAAAGTGAGCTTAAGGCCAGCCTGAACTGCACAGTGAGACCCTGTCTCAAAAAAGACAAAAAA
>PVKA01052659.1:0-11606 GCA_004027165.1 Ctenomys sociabilis
TTTTTTTTTTTTTTTTTTTTTTTTTGTCTTTTTGAGACAGTGTCTCACTATGCAGTTCAAGCTGGCCTTAAGCTCACTTTATAGCTCAGGCTGGTCTCGAACTCACAACAATCCTCCTGCCTCAGCCTCCTGAGTGCCAGGATTACAAGCATGCGCCACCACGCCCGGCTTCTGTTACTATATTTGAAACACTTTTGGTGTGCATAGTGATTTTTTTTTTTTTTTTTTTTTTCTTTGCGGAATTGGGCATTGAACTCAGGCCCTTGTGCTTGCCAGGGAAGTGCTTGTCCCATCGAGCCATCTCCCTGGCCCCTGTGCTGGTGCTCATAAGCATCTGTTTATCCTCAGTACTTTTCCTGAGTGAATATGCTTAATATTAAAGGTTTGGCGAATCAGTAAGGTGATGATGGGAAATTCCCTTCTGGCGCATGTTGGGTACCTCCTGAAATGCTGCTGTTGGGAAATGTCTGTTTATACAGCACTGTGGCCTCTGCTGTGGGTGCTGAGATGGCCCTGATACAGAGGCTCAGCATGTGGGGTGAATTTTCTAGTGAGTAAAGAGGGTCTACAGTTGTTTTTCCCCATGAGTCGTGTTCAATTGCTTTTAGTGTTGCCGGGAATACAAGTAGCATTGTATCTCCTTGTGTCACATAGTGCAACACAAAAGTAAGGACTGCTTGGAGGAGCTTTTCCTGAAAGTTTGTTGTGTCTCTTCCTCCTTCTCCCTCTCCCCTCCCTACCACTCTTTTGGTTTCATTTGTTTGAAACAGGGTCTTACTATGTAGTTAAGGCTGACTTTGAGCTCTGTGAGTCCCAGTCAGACATCAAACTCCTGGTGATCCTACTGCCTCAGCCTCCCAAATGGTGGAATTATAGGCACGCACCGCCACATCTGGCTTGTTCTTTTCTCTTGAACTAGGTATGGATGCTGTGTGCTTAAAGCCACACTAGGACCAAGTCCAAGGAAAATGGAAGTTCTTTCAGATGTTGTATATTTGTATGGAAGGGGACTCAGATCTTGCCTATTAGAGGACACTACAATCTATAGATAGGGACTGAAAGATGAAGAAAACCCAACTCACAAGTGAGTAACATTGTGGTGTTAGGGTTGGCATGGATACATTGGACTTAGGGTCAGGGTGTTCTTTTGAGGGCTGGCCAAAGGGCCTGCAAACAGGCACAGGGGCCAGGTTTTGATCCCCTGGCTTTCGGTGCAGGCCCCGCCCCTGGGGCGTGCTGAGGCAGCAGTTGAGACTGGGCTTGGTGGCGTGTGCCTGTAATCCCAGCTCTTGGGAGGCTGTAAACAGGAGGATCACTATGAGTCAAATCTGGTGTGAGACCCTGAACACCCTGTAGACACTTCCCTAAAATACAAATAAAATAGTAATAATAATAAAAAGTACTACTTTCCTTTAAAAAAAAATCCTCAACTTTTGGGGGCCTACCAGTTAGCTCAGTTGTTTAATTGCCTGCTTATGCGAACACAGTCAGGCATAGGTACCTCGGTTTGATCCCCAGCTCCATGTGCCTTACCAGACCCACCAGGCCAAAAAAAAAAAAAAAAAAATCCTTCTCAGAGTGTTCTTTTGAATCTTCGGTGTTCAAATAATCAGGTACGTCAGTTATGAGGTTTCTGTTTTGCTGTTTTCTCAAGCATGTATGTTTTAACAGGTCATTGCTTTGCATTATAGTAGTATTTAGGGCCATGGTGTTTGTGTAGAACGTGGTATATAAGAGTCATGGGAGATGGGCAGAAGACAATGTATATCTTATTTTTTTATTGTTATATTTATTTATTTATTTGCGGAACCAGGGATTGAACTCAGGCCCTTGGGCTTGCCAAGGAAGCGCTTATTCCACCTAGCCATCTCCCCGGCCCCTTAATTTTTTTATTTTTAAATCCCTGTTAAGTACTCAGTAATCAGAATTAGAAACAGAATTAGTTGGCAAAGTAAAATCTTTGTATATTCAAGGTATAGGTTTTTGTTGGAAAGCCAGCCCTGTCTCATTCAGATGCCCAGCTCTGTCAACCTTTGAGTCATCTATATGGCTTCCATATGTTTTTCACTATTACTGGCACCTTGAGGCCCAGGAGTAGCTCTCAGAAAATGAGTGAAACTCAGATTAGATTGTAGCTACATCAAGAGCTGATGCTGGTCGATTGGCTTTTTATTACAGGGTCTAGGGTTCAGGTGCGTGTTTAGGTCAGGGAAGAAAAGCAGGCAGTTCTGTGGTACATAGACCTCTCCTCCTTCACTTTAGGGGCATCAGATATTTTGGCCCAGCAGCAGAAAAGCTCAGGTATTTATAAAAAAACTATTTTATTATTATTATTCACTCTGGTGATTTGGACCTTTGTTCTGTGGGAAACCTTTTTTGTGGGAAACTTTTGTTTTGTTTTTGTCTTTTTGAGACAGGGTCTCACTATGCAGTTCAGGCTGGCCTTAAGCTCACTTTGTAGCTCAGGCTGGTCTTGAACTCACAACAATCCTCCTGCCTCCGTTTTGTGGGAAACTTTTATCACTTTTCTTTTTTCTTTTTTTTTTTTGGTATTTTAGGGGAGGGTGTACAGGGTTTTCAGAGTCTCACTACTGGATCAGACTCAGAGTGATCTGCCTGTTTACAAAATTCCAAGAAATGGGATTACAGGTGTGTGCCACCATGCCCAGTCTTTGTCTTTATATCTCTCTTTCTTTCTGAGTCAGCCCACCCCATGAGTGGGCTGGTTATGAACTCACAATAACTCTAGCTGGTTTCTTTTCTTTTTTTTTTTGTCTTTTTGAGACAGGGTCTTACAGCAGTTCAGGCTGGCCTTAAGTTCATTTTGTAGCTCAGGCTGGTCTCAAACTCACAACAATCCTTCTCCCTCAGCCTCCTGAGTGCTGGGATTACAGGCACACCGGGCACGCCCAGTCTTAACTGTGGTTTAATGAAGTACTTCCGAGGCAGGGCTGACACAGCCCTTAGACCTGCTTGCAGGCGCTTTAGTCTGCTGAGCTATTTGGCTGGCTGGAAGCTTTTATCACTTGAGGTCATTTTGCAAATACTCATAGTAACTCAGCACGCTCTATGGCTCCTGTATCTTGGTAGGGAGAGAGAGCCCTGCTTGATGATTCTCTGGTTAGGTGTTTGGGTTATGCCCATTTTCTTTCTCCTTTTTGGTGCTATAGTTTTTCTGGGAAAGTTTTAGTGTAAGTAATTAGATTCTTTTTTTTTTTTTTCCAGACTTTTTTAAAAAAAAATATTTATTTGTATTTTAACTTGAAGAGTGAAAAATAGAAGCAAAAACAAAGAGAAAAATGACATAAACAGGGTAACATACAACAATAGTAATTTGATTCTTATAGGGCATGGAGACCCGTGACACGTTGCAGGTATGGGAGGTTTTTACTCATAGACAAATGGCTAGGAAAGAAGAGACAGAGAAGCTTAAACACATAGCACGAAGTTTGGGGTTAAGTGGGAAAGTGGGGAGTTACTTGGTATAACTGCTTCAGCCAGTGTGACCGTTTCTGCCGAGCTGGGACTGATTGGTGGGGTGATACTGAAGATTTAATTGATAATTCAATCATTCCTTGAGGAGGACGGTTCATTTTTCTTTAAAATAATGTATATAAGATATATCAATTCCTGTGAAATTTATTTTTTAAATTTTTAAAATCTTTTATGTATTTGGTACAGGGTGTCACTACGCAGCTCGGACTGACAGTGATCCTCCTGTTTCAGCCTCCCCAGTGCTAGGATTACAGGTGTGCACTTGGTACCGGGGATCGAGCTCTGGTCCTTGTACTTGCCTGGCAGGTGCTTAGACCACCGAGCTATCTCCCCAACCCTCTTGGAAATTTGTATGACATCATTATTAATACTTAAAAACACCCTAGTGCTCCCATTGCTTGGTCCAGACACCTGACCCTTCTGTCTTAAAGGAGGAGAGGTTTATTTCTGTTATAGTTTCTGAGGCTTGACACATAGTCAGCTGGCTTATAGGGCGTGTGGCAGAGGTCAGCTGCTCACCTCCTGGCAGGGGAAGAGCCCCAGACAAACATGATCTCTGAGGTCCGCTGCCTGTGAACTGTGTCCTGCAAGGCAGCCACACTTCCTAATAGCCAGTTCGGGGCTGCGCTGGGGAGGTTAGAGTTCTCTGCAGTCACCGCGCCGGGAGCCTCTTCATGCAGTCAAGTTGATGTCCAGGTTTAACTGGCACACGACCGAAGAGTACACAGAGCATGAAGTCACCAAGTTCTGAACTGTGAGGCACCCACAGGGACACCAACTGAGGGCGACTTGGGAACAGCATGGAAGTGTTTGGTGGTGTCAGAGGGTCCCAGGGCTGTTTCCAAGTGCTAGAATTCGTGGCATGTCTACCCTGTGGCAGGCTCTACTGTTGGGTTTTTACGTCGCTCACTTAATGTTCTGGACAGCTTCCTGGTGCTTGTTCCCTGCCATCCTCACTTTGAAGGTGCAGTGACTGAGGTGGAGAGCCAGGATGTGCAGCTGTATGGTAGCATCCTGCATGGCAATCTCTGAGTCGTTCTTTGTCGTCTTCTAATTGGCTCTGGCTCCTCTATTGCTCCTGTCCCTTCACAGACCCCTCTTCATGCAGTATCCAGCACATTTCACACTCTCGTACGGAGTCATCACATGCAGAAATAAAATCCCAGTTGGCCTCCATATGCTCATGTGATCTGACCCTCAGCCCTCCGACTGCTCTGTGCCTCTCTCCTGTCTGCAAGCCTTTGCCCTGCACCTGGGCTGCTGTTCTGAACATTGCTAGCTTGTACCTCGGTTGATTCAAGTATGGGCTGGAATGCACAGTTTAAGGGAGGCCTGCTCTGACCATCTTATGTAAAATTGCTTTGGGCCAGTCTTTGATCCCTGCTGTGTTTTTGTTCCTAAAATTATATTTTTGTGTTGCTTTCCCAAAGAAACCCCATGAGATTGGAGACTTTGTAGGTATGTTTACGGTGTCTTTCCTTTTTAAAATAGTACATGGAAGGTTTTCTTTAATATTTGTTAAATAAATGAATAAATGGTACATTTGCCTTTGTTGTTCATGTTTATGACTCGACTTGGATTAAAAACGGGAGAAGGAAGGGATATATAACTGGGCGTGGTGGCACACGCCTGTAATCCCAGCACTCAGGACGCTGAGGCAGGAAGATTGTTGTGAGTTCGAGACCAGCCTGAGCTACAGAGTGAGCTTAAGTAGCCAGCCTGAACTGCATAGTGAGACCCTGTCTCAGACAAAAAAAAAAAAAAAAGGGATGTATAGCTGAGAGTTATAGGGTTATGTTTTTTTTTTTTAGTTTTTTTTTTTTTGGGCAGGGTCTCATGACACAGCCCAGACTCCTAGTGATCCTCCTGATTTCTGCCTCCCTAGTGCTGAGATTAGGCGTGCCCCACCGCGCCCGGATTTATAGGATTATGTCTTAATTGGCTTTATATTTATTACCAAGACTTTGCTGGGATAGCTGACTAAAAAAATGCTCAGAAAATCTTGGTTGAATGAATGTTCCACATAATTTGTTTTGAATTTCAGACATAGGAGTTCAAAGTGGAGAGAATAGTATGGGCTGGAGCACTTACAAGAAAATTCTTGGAGGACTTGCAGATTTTAAAGGAGAGACTGAATGTAGTTGGAGAAATTAGGATCATTTTTTTAAAAGCTAAAGGACCAGTAAGTTATCTACTTCAGCCTTCCTGTTTATAGAAGGGGAAGCCGAGCCAAGAGAAGGAAAAGATTTGTCCGAAGGCACACAGCTAGCTTGAGCCAGCACCATGTCTGGAATCTGGGTGTCTCTGGCCCTTTCCTCCATACAGTGCTGCCTTCAGAGTGCAGGGGGCCATCTTGGGGCATACAAGGTGACAGGGAGCAGCATGCACAAAGGCCCAGAGGCAGAAGACTTGTGTGCGACGGATGTTAGCTCATCCTCGTTGAATCTGCACATTTATGACAGATCCCTGGGAGGAAGAGTAGGCTGTGGAAGGCGAGTCAGATGCCGGAGCGTCTTGGACATCATCATGAGGGTTTTAAATTTGGAAAGAGAGAGCCATGTAAAAATGTTCATTCTTTTCAGTGAATGTGGCATGAAACAGATTGGAATAATCCAAATATTGCCATACTTGTGAGCCTAATGACATTTTACTTTGCTTTTTAGTCCCCTGTATTTGGAAATGTGTGGGTTTTTTTTTTTTTTTTTTTTTTTTTTTTTTTTTTTTTTTTTTTTTTTTTTTTTTTTTTTTTTTTTTTTTTTTTTTTTTTTTTTTTTTTTTTTGAGACGTTGACGTTTACTTCTCAGATAAAATGTATGAATTCAGCTTTCTAAGGGAGCCTGAGAATAAGAAGCAAGTATTTATCCTTAATTCTGTATGGCTCCAAATGACATTGTAGGGTCTGGATGGTAATTCCTCTGAGGTACCTGGGCTATGGTGGGACATGGGACGGTGGGACTGTTGTGAAGTAGTGAGGGAGCATTGGGGAGGGATAGAAGAAACAGATGGAAAATGAGTGTGAGCAGCTTTCTTTTTTTTTTTTTTTTTTTTGTCTTTTTTGAGACAGGGTCTCACTGTGCAGTTCAGGCTGGCCATAAGCTCACTTTGTAGCTCAGGCTGGTCTCGAACTCACAACAATCCTCCTGCCTCAGCCTCCCTAGTGCTGGGATTACAGGCATGCGCCACCACGCCCGGCTGTGAGCAGCTTTCAAGAGGGTGCAGACCTCTGTGTTGGAGGAGCTGCCCTGTGGCTGGGAGCAGGCATCTGGGGACTGCAATCTGGAGCTGTGTTTTAGGACACAGGAGGCTGGTGGAAGCATAACTTGTCTCCTGGGCCCACAAATGCTTTGTGCAGATGGGTTCTGCTAAAGCCTAGGTCATGTAAGTTTTCAAGCAGGGCAGATGAAAATAGATTGATGCAGCTCTTACCAGGCCAGTAAATTGGCACGGGATATGATACTTCAGCTTTTTCCATGTGCGGGAATCTTTTTCCATCTCTATGGAAAAACTTTGAAAGTCAGCATAAAAGTGAGAACACAGACCTTAAAGTAATATTGCATACTGGTTTTGAAAGTTGGGTTGCAGGAAGAATTCTGGAGCACTCAACCATCAACAAGTATTTACTGAGCAGCGCCTACTAAATGTATTGTGCTGAGTGCTGGAGCCTCAGTCATTTGATCATAGTGACCTGTACCCTATCAATAGAATATTAACATTTGATTCTGTTGCATGGAAAGAGTTTTAGCCCCAAGGGTTACATAGTTTAGTACAGTAAGTCCCCGGCTTATTGAACCAGTTCTGTTCTGGGAAAATATTTGTAAGCTGGATTTATGCGTAGGTCCCACCAAAAATCCCCAAACAAATCACATCAACACTGCTTCTCCTGTTGCCCCTAGACGTCCTGGGCTCTGATTGGGCGCTGTGCTACCGTCCCCCGTCCGCTGTACAGTAGACACACAGCAGCGCAGCAGTGATGACGTTTGGCAGACTGACGGCCTGCAATTTGAATGTTCGTAAGTCAAAAAATTATTGTCTCTGCATCTGTTTTTTTTTTTAATATGTCTATCACTACATCTATTACATTGTAGTATAGGGGATTGAACCCAGAGCCTTCACACTGAGCCACATCCCCAGGTTTCTTGTTTGTTTTAATTTTCAAAAGCACCCCCTTAGGGCTGGAGAGATGGCTCAGGGGAATAAGTGCTTCCCTGGTAAGCACAAGGGCCTGAGTTCAATCCCCGTTTCTGCCAAAAAAAAAAAAAAAAAAAAGAGAAAGAAAGAAAGAGCACCCCACTAAGTTGCTAAATTGTCTAGGCAGGACTCAAACTTGGAATCCAGAGTAGAGTGCTGGGATCACCGTTCCCAGGCTTGGTCTGCACATCCACAGTTAGTTCAGACTGTTCCTTTATATTTGTATTTACTTGTTGAATCTTTATTGGGTGAGAGACAGTGTTCTGGATTCTGACATGATTAGCAAGATTTTATGAGAGTGCTCAGCTGATTGGCTGGATTGACCTCGAAGGTCTGGCCGCCCCTTGTTTGCAGACTAAAGGGCCTGCTTTAGTCTGAAGTGGAGTGGCGTGGGTAGCGGTGGAGTAATATATGCCCTTTATCTTGTTTTGTCCGCTGTGGGCCACTCTTCCCCCTCTGATCACTGCTACCTGACCCCCACCTTTAACTTTAAGGCTATGATGGCTGAGGACGTAGCTCTGTGGCCTATGTGGGACCCTGCATTTGATCCCCAACAAAAAAATTAAGAGATATGAAAATCAGCTCCTAACTATTAAGTTTGGGAAGCAGCATTAGGGCGGTACTTCCCTAATAAAATCTTGAAGTTAGAAATCCTTCTGGGAGAACCTCTGCTGCCTCAGTGGTCCCGAAGAAGAGCCTGTGCATGCGACCTGTCCCCATTCCTGTGGCTGCAGGGCATGCAGCGTGTGGGGCTTCTTGTGCTCCTCTCGCCTCTGGCTGCCTCTCTGGCTCCCTTGGGAAGTGCTGTGAGTGATACAAGCAAGGAGATTTTCCCATCATTGGGAACAGCAGCTGCTCAGAACAAAGAGCGGGAAGAGAAGATGAATACAGAAAAGGGGTGGGGCTTGCTTTTGTATTTTTGCCTTTTGAGTGTCAGCAGGGGCGAGATTGCTGACTGTTTTCCTCTCCTTTGCTTAGTAGCTCACACACTGTCTGAGGTTGTGTCTTTTACTCTCTTGTGTATCTATGAGTGCTTACAGAAAGCTACAAAATAACGAATTATTAGGGGAGTACTGCCTTAATGGTGCTTCCCAAACTTAATGTGTAAGAGTTAAAAATGGTCTTTTTCTTCAACTTTGAGGTGGTTCTTTAAAAATATGTGCTTTGTCATACGTTCTTTTTAAATATATTTAGTATTGGGGCCGGGGAGATGGCTCAGTGGAATAAGTGCTTCCCTGGCAAGTTCAAGGGCCTGAGTTCAATCCCTGTTTCTGCCAAAATAAATAAATAAATAACTATATTTAGTACAGGGTTTATAGGGGCTTACTACATAGGTTGCCCTCATAGTGATTCTCCTGTTTCTAGCCTCCCAAGTGCTGGGATTACAGGCACACACCACCATGCCAAGTCTCAGTTGCAGTCTCACCTCGGGGTAGGCACGACCCCCTGGGGATTGAACCCCTGCCACTGTGCACTGCCTAAGCAGGCCCTTTAGTCTGCTGAGCTATCATGCTGGCCCTAAAGTCATCTAATACTTGCTAAAGCTCTGAGAAGCATGTTTTTTCCTTTATTTTAATTTAATTTAATTTATTTAGTTTTTGAGATGGTCTTATTAAGCAGTTCGGACAGGCCCTGTTCTTACTTTTGTAGCCCCCAGGGTGGTCTCAAACACAAGTGAGGGGCTGGGGAGATGGCTCAATGGAACAAGTTCTTCTCTGGCAAGCACAAGGGCCTGAGTTCAATCTCTGGTTCCACCAAGAAACAAACAAACAAACAAACAAATCTCAAGTGATCCTCCTGTCTCAGCCTCTAGGAGTGCTGGGATTGCAGGCATGCACCACCACACCTGGTTCTTCCTTATTTTTATTTACTCTTCCTACAGTATCTTAGCTCTCATGAGGGCCTTATTGCTTACCTTTATGTCAGGAATGTGTCAATCTCCCTCTGTGTGGTCACCTTAAGAATAGAGACTCTGAGCAAGAGAGCTCAGCAGACTTAAGTGCCTGCTTAGGCAAGAACAGGAACCTGGGTTTGATCCAAGGGCCACCACATGCCACGCCAGCCCTGCCCCTGGGTACTCTGAGCTGGCCACCAAGTTTGGGTGTGGTGGCGCACACCTGTAATTCCAGCACTGGGAAGGCTAAAAACAGAGGGATCACTACGAGTCCAAGCTGTGCAATGAGGCCCTGTACTAAATACATCAAGAAAAAAAAAAAGGAAAAAGAATAGAGAGTCTTAAGCTACATGGCTTGGGTTCAGATTCCTTCTTCACCACTTCCTGTGTGTGTACCTACATAAAAAAATCTCTGTGTCTCAGTTTCCTAATCTGAAATACGACATTATAGTAGTACCTGCTTCATGATGTGGCAGGTAGCTCGTGTTCCTCGCAACCAGGACAGGCAGCCACCGGCACCTCGGACTCTGGCCGTGGATCTTTGTCTTCGTCTAGCTGCTCTTCCTCTTGTATTCTTCTGCTCCTTTAATGATGACCTCGACCTCTGGTTTCTCCTCCCAGCAGTCCTACTCAAAGTCTTACCAGTTCTACTTCCCAAGCAATTGGTTAGATTCCTCTATGTTGTCTTGTTGCCCCATTTCTTGTTGGAATTCGCCTTTCCTGCCTCAAGTGCCTGCCTCTGGGTGCTTCGGTCTCCCAGGCTGCTCCGTGAGTGAGCTTTCTCAATTACAACTTAATGATATTTCCTTGCTGAAAGCTCTTTGCTTTTTAAATTGAGGAGGAACATGAAGTGCACAGTAATAAGCCTAAAGCCAGTGGACTTCAGCATTTACATGCAGCCAGGTTGTTACCAGGCACATGAAGTGCAGAGCAGTTCCAGCACCCCAGACCTTGCTGCGTGCCTCTTTCTCAGAGAACATCGGTTTTCCTACCCTAGCCATTCTTCCATCATCATTTGTTTTTCCTTTTCTTGATCTTAGTATAAATGAATCACAGAGGCTCTTATTTGATTTTTCTTTCACATAACTCCACCCTTTATTTTTTTTATTTTTGGCGGAACTGGGGATTGAACTCAGGGCCTTGCACTTGCCAGGGAAGCGCTTATTCTACTGAGCCGAGCCATCTTCCCAGCCACCAACTCCACCCTTTAGCATGACATTCAAGTCTTTGTTTAGGTTTTACTTCAGGCCCTCCCCGAGTGCCCTCCCTGCTTGTAGCTTGCCAATGCAACAGGCTCATTTTTTTCCTTCCATGTGTTTGTACTTTCTATTTGCTTGCCCTTCTGAATTTCTTCCCTTGGCCAATTCATCTGTCAAAGTTCAGCTCCTGCATGAAGTCCTTCTCTGTGTTCTGGAGGCAGGATTTTTTTTTGGTCTTTTTGAGACAGGGTCTCACTATGCTGTTCAGGCTGGCCTTAAGCTCACTTTGCAGCTCAGGCTGGTCTCGAACTCACAACAATCCTCCTGCCTCAGCCTCCTTAGTGCTGGGATTACAGGCATGCACCACCACGCCTGGCCTTGGAGGCAGGATTGTTACAGTTAGTTGCTTGTTTACACATCTGTCTCCTTTAGTCTTTGCTTTCATGAGCCAGTGGATGATGGCACATTTCCCCATAATTGGTTAAGTTGGATTTTATACATGTTCATTCTGGAAACTAGGAAGTTAAGACCAAAAATCAAAAACAGAAACAATATCATTATACAGATATATAATGATGGTTTACACATGAACCAAGCTATATGCCAACACTTAAAAATTATTTTTTATATATTTAGGACAAGGTCTACAGGGTTTCACTACAAGGTCAGACTTGTAGTGACCGTCCTGTTTTCATCCTCCCAAGCGCTGGCTGGAGTTACAGGTGTGCACCACCAGCCTGGTCCCAGCCCCGGCCCCGGCCCCAGCCCCAGCCCCAGTCCCAGCCCCAGCCCCAGTCCCAGCCCCAGTCCCAGTCTCAGTCCCAGTCCCA
>PVKA01052660.1:0-11602 GCA_004027165.1 Ctenomys sociabilis
GTCTTAATTACTTTTGTTGTTGCTTTGATGAAATACTCAGCACCCAAAGTCCAAGGAGGAAAGATTTAGTTCAACTCATTTGAGTTTATAGTTGACTGGCTCCAAGACATGGTGACATGGCATGGGGGTACCATAGAGCAAGCAGTGTTCATGAATGGCAAGGCAGGCAGAAGGCAGCAAGCAATAGCAGTAAACTTGCCACTGTTTTATCCCACCCAAGCTACAAGCCATTTGGATAGTGCCAACCACTCTCAGGGTAAACCTCCTTATGTGAGCTCATAGAGTTTTGACAGGACATCTACATACATACCATGATAACCTCCCCTCCCCACTCACCCTCTCCTGTCTAGATTCTTTTGATTCCTGATGTTTTATATTTTATCAGACCTTACATTAGACTTTGCATTATGTATTTACAGCATGTATCCTTGGCTACAATGATCTAAACTCTGATCAGTGTTTTGGGCCAGCTGTATGTAATTAAAGGAGAAATAGTTTACTTAAGGGAAAGCCTTCTGGTAACTCTCCTCACAAATCTGGAAAACTATTATCAAGCTTCCATCCCTAAATGTATCCAATGCAATGTGGTGTGTTTAGTAGGCCATATGCAAATTCCTTGAACTAAATGGCAGATGGGAATATTTTCAATTATTTCCACACTACATCTGATTTACAGGGAATCATCACACAAATTTTTTTTTTCCTGAGGATGGCCTAATACAAATACTTTTCAAAATATGGTATCTGAGGGACTTTCAAAAATGCACATGCCCAGCACTCATCAAATAATTCCTGATTCTGTCAAGATGGGGCACATTTATGAATTTTCACCATGCTCTCAACAAATCTTTTTATTTTATTTTATTTTATTGAAGTAAAAATTTTAGTGAGACAGTTTCAAGACACCATAACAGGACATATTCCATAAATTAATACATTGCAAAATGTTTTCATAATGTTTTGGTATCACACAAGGTGCATACATGATATTATACTTACAGACATTATTATAGTAGATGCCTCTTATCAGTAAATTAAGAGTGTAGCTGTTTACTTATCTTATTTTTTTATACCTGAATTATATCACAGATTCAATAATTAATACTTTCTACCTTGTTATTTTCCTAGCAGTTGTCCACAGTACTAGAAGCCAACATAATATCTTATCCAACCACTATTAATACAAATCTTGCTTCTCATATAATTATGCAGAAGCATGGCATATTTATCCTAACTGTACTATTTATATACACACATCATTATTCTTCCTTTCTATGCCCCTTTTTTGTCTAGACCTGTCAAAGATGGGCACTCCATTCTCACTAAACCAATATAGGTACCTGAATTCGGAGACACAATCCAACACATTGCAGCATTCCACAACAGTGAGTTATCTGAAGAAGTTGTTGACTGTAGACATTTACAGCTCAACTTATTATTATGGACTTGCATTGTATACCTTATTCTTATACTTTTCTGCTGGATAGTTAATACAGAGATAGAGCAAGATCTATATACCAAAACATATACCCTTTGTTTCTGATGAGGTCAGTGAAGGCTCCTCAGGGTTTATCTTGTAATCCTGTACCTTACTCTGTAGATCCTTTGTCTATGTCATCCATGTGGATGAGTCACAGCCAATGCTTGACCAGTTTTCTCTCTGTGAGAGCCTGAGAGAATGTTTTCTCTCCATGTGACTCTCCCCAGGTACACTATAGATCATTAATCTCCTTGCTCTGTGGTTCCATAATCTCCTTGTTCAGAAAATTTGGGGCACAACTGAGTTTCATGATGTATGCATTCACATTGCCTATGAATGTGGAAACAGAAAGGACTTTAATTTGTAAGGGGTACTTCATGTTCCAATTTTTCTCTTCACCCAACACAGCCTGTAAGGTAGACCTCTCATGTCTCAGACTGAAAGTGACCCTTCATGACCTTGCTTGAGTAAGTCCCTATGCTATTGCTTAAGTGCCTCATCTGTGTGGTACAAAGATATTAAAGCTAGAGTGAAAATACAGCACCATAAAGGGTATGTAATCACAGCGCATTCGGTATCACAGACGGCATTTTCTGTGCAGTCACAGATTTTCTGTTATAATCTCTTTTCTTCCTTGTATTACTTTCTCTTGCCTAGCACTTCGTATTTCCCTGGCCCCATGAATAGGACTCTAACCCTATATAACACTTTCAAGACCCCTATAACTATGGCCTCTTGGTATCGCCAGGACTTGTGGCATTCCATCCATTTTTTGGTCACGACTGGAAAGACAGTGCTCCATGCTTTCAATAGCAATAATTACTCATGTAAATTTTTGGTAGGAGAGTTACAATAAATAATATATTGTATATTGTTGTCTTTATAGTAGTCATTCATAGCACAGAATGGTATCATGTCCAAACACTATTAGTACAAATCTTTCTTCTTGCCGAATTAAGAGAAAGTGGCTATATATCCACCTTAACCATTTTGCATAGACAGATACAAAATGGTCATTCATTTATATCACCTTTTTTTCTGTGCTTTTGTCAGAGATGGGTATTCCGTTGCCATCCAAACATTGTAGGTCCATGGAATTCAGCAAAATATTCCAATATAGTCCAGTAGTCCACAATACTAGTGGGTTATCCACAGGGCTGGCAATGTCCAAATCTGATGACTTGAACCTTCCACAGCTCAGCATATTAACATGGTTTCACTTTTCATACCTCGTTTCTACACTTTTCTTGCTGGATGGTTAAGACAAAGTTAAAGCAAGACCTATATAATAAGAAATGTAACTTTTGTATCTTCCAAGGTCAATCAAGTCCCCTTAAGACTTATCCAAAAACCCTGTACTACACTTTGTAGATCCCTTGTCAGTGTCAACCATGTTGATGAGTCATGGTCATTGCTTGATCAATTTTCTCTTTGTGAAAATCTGAGAGAATGTTTTCTCTCCATGTGATTCTATTTAGGCACACAAACTACATTATCGGTCACATTCCTCTATGGCCCCATAACCTCCTTCATCAGAAATTTTGGGGCACAGCTTAGTTACATGATGTTATAGTACAGGTTTCCCTATGTCCTGAGTCCTCACTGATCTTGAAAGGCTAGGGCAAAAATGTTAGCTGTGCTTGAAGCCCTTCTATTTCTCTAATTTTTTGTCTGTAAACTTAGGCTGTTAACCCTCCAGAAGAGAAGCTTATTATTGCCCTACAACATATGCAGGTGGGTTTAACCTCACTATCTGTCTGAATATGAAACATCTTAAACATAAGATAGTGCATGTATTTTCCATCAAGTATTGATATGTTAAACTTTAAGTTTCAACCAAATACAGAAAAATAATTAAAAAACAAAAAATTAAAAATATGAAAAGACAGTTACATATTTTACACAGTAATTTAGAAATCTAACCATATACAGCATTGTAGCAGGATAGTCCTGTGATATTATTTTTCTTGCCTTTTTTTTCATTTATTACCCTTAAATAAAACACTTACTGGAAATACAGTCTGGCCATAATTGGTATGTCATGAAAAACAGTATGTATTTAGAAGACCAGAATAATAGGCATTCCAAGTGTGACACAACTATTACGCGTTGTTATCTTCAAAGCAGTCGCTCAGTTCACAGGTATCAGCATATAGTTAGTCAGGTTAAGAATCCCACCAAGTGAATGCTAGTCTCAACAACCAGCTGATAGTTCTCAGGATCCTTGCCTTAGCCATCTTGTACATATAAATTTATGGCTTTGCCACTGTCATATTTCCCACCTTTGTCCTTGCCCTATCCTCATTGTCCAGTCCTCAAGTTCTTGTTTCCTTTTAATTGTGTTATACTTTTCTATTTGTATTTCTTCTTTTAAGTTCTTACACTAGTTATTCCATATGAATTATACATGTGGGACTGGTTTATTTCACTTATGAGTATATCCTCAAGTGGCATCCACTTAAATATGAAGGCTTTCATTTTTTTATTGAAGTACAAATATCAGTGAGATCATTTCAAGACACATTAAGAGGACAGATTCGATAAATCAATACACTGCAAACTATCTTCACAATGTTTTGGTATCGTACAAGGTGTATACATGACATTACACTGATAGTTTATCATTCTTTATAGCTAAGAAATATTCCATTACATAAAAATACCACATATTTTTCAACCATTACTCATGTGACAGACCTCTTGGTTGTTTCCAAGATTTGGTTATCACAAATTGTGCTGCTATAAACATATATATAACTGTTTTAGTTCTTCAGTGAAAATTCCCAGTACAGGGTAGGGAGATGGCTGGTTTGAATGGGATTACCAGTCCTAATTTTTTTAAGGAGTCTCCACACTGATTTCCATAATTATTGTACCAGTCTACATTCCCACCAGCAGTAGAGAAGGGACCCTTTTTCCCCACAGCCACTCCAGCATTTGTTGTTCGTTGATTTGTTTATGATGGTAATTCTTTCTGGGGTGAGAGGGTATCTCAGTACTGTTTTAATTTGCGTTTCACGAATGGCTAGTGATGTGGAACATGTTTTCATTTATTTATTCGCTTCTTTAATTTCATCCTCTAAGAAGTGTGTGTTCATCTCGGATGCCCATTTCTGGATTGGGTCTTTAAATTTTGGGGTGCTAATGTTTTTTTATTTCTTTGTGTATTCTAGAGATTAGACCTTTGTCTGAGTGCTTATTTGTAATTTTTCTTTCAAATTTTTGAATTGTCTTTTGACTTTGTTGGTAATTTCTTTTGACATAAAATACCTTCTCAATAAGAGGTGGTCCCAGTTGTTAATTCTTTCAAGTGTTACTCAAGCAATTTGAATTTTGTTCATGAACTCTTTGCCTACCCCTATGTCTTCAAGAGTTCCTCCTACTTTGTCTCCTAGGAGACTGAGTGTTTCTGTTTTAATGTTTAGATCTTCAATCTGTTTTGACTTTAGTTTAGTGCATGGTGATAGACCTGCATCAAGTTTTAGTTTCCAGCACCATTTATTAAAAAGGCTATCTTTTTTTCCCAGTAAGCATGTTTGGCACCTTTGTGGAAGATCAGGAGTCTGAGTGTGTTTGTAGTGACCTCTGCATCTTCCAATCTATTCCATTGATCTTCTGGTCTATTTTGTTGCCATTACCATGCTGATTTTATCACAGTAAATTTGTAGTATAATTTCAAGCCAGGAATTTTAATGCCTCCTGCCTTCTTTTTGTTGGCCAGGATTGCCTTTGCAGCTAGGTCTTTTCTGTTTCCAAATAAATTTTAGAAATGATTTCTCTAGGTTTGGGAGGTATGTTGATGGTAGTTTGACAGGGTTTGCATTAAATCTGTACAGTAATTTTAGAACTATGGTCATCTTCACAATGTTGGTTCTTCCACTTCAGGTGCAGGGAATATCTTTCCATTTTCTGAAATTCTCTATGATCTCTTTTTTCAGAGTACTTTAATTTTCTTTGAAAAGATCTTTGACTACTTCATTTAGATTAATTCCAAGGTATTTCATTTATCACATTTCTACTGTAAAAGGCATTGTCTTTATTGTTTCTCTCTCAGTGTGTTTGTTATCTGTGTAGAGGAATGCTATTGACTTTTGAGTATTGACTTCGTATCCTGCTATCCTACTGAATTTCTTTATCAATTCTAGTAGTTTCTTGGTGAAATTTTTTGGTTCTTCCAAGTAAAGTATCATATCACTGGCAAATAATGATAATTTAACTTTTTCTTTACCTATTCTTATTCCTTTTATTTCTCCCTCTTGTCTATTGGCTGTAGCTAATGATTCCAAAACTATATTGAATAGGAGGGGTGATAAAGCATATCCTTGTTTTGTATCAGATCTGAGAATGAAAGGTTTCAGTTTTTCCCCATTTAGAATTATATTAGCCTTTGGGTCGTCATAGATGGCTTTTATCAGATGGAACTACAGGTCATCTTTTCCAATTTTCTATAGGACTTTGAATGTGAATGAGTGTTGGACTTTGTCAAAAGCCTTGTGCACTGATTGAGTTGATCATGTGCTTTTTAGACTTAGCTCTATTGACATGGTGTATTATATTTTTAGTGAACCATTCTTGCATCTCTGCCATGAATGCTACCTGGTCATAGTATATAATCTTCTTGTTGATTTGCTGTATTCTGTTTGCTGGGATTTTATTGAGGATTTTTGTATCTATGTTCATGAGGGATATTGGCCTGTCATTCTTTTTTTTAATTGCATCTTTCCATGGTTTTGGAATCAGTATAATACTTGCCTTCATGAATGATTTTGGGAAGACTGCTTCCTTTTCAATTTAATTGAAGAGTTTGAGGTGTATAGGGATTATATCTTCCATGAATTTCTTAAAGAACTCAGCTGTGAATCTGTCAGGACCTGGACTTTTCATTGTCGACAGATTTTTTTTTTTTTTTTACTTTTCATATTTCATTTGCTGTTATTGGGTTAATGAGAGATGCTATATCTTATTGATTCAGTTTTGGTAATTTGTACCTTTCTAGGAATCTGTCCATTTAATCTTTGTCATCTATTCTGTGAGAGTAAAGGTTCCCAAAGTAGCTATTGATAACCTTCTGAATTTCTACCTAGTCTGTGTTAGTTACACCCTTTTCATTCTTCATTGCTTGTATTTGAATTTTTTTCTTTCTTCTTTTTGATGAAGTAGTTATCTGTGGGCTTATCAATTTTATTTAATCTTGCAAAGAACTAGCTTTTTGATTTGTTAATTCCTTGAACTGTTTTCTTCATCTCAATTGATTTAATTTCTACTCTACTCTGTGATTTCTTCCCGTCTTTGGGCTCAGGGTTTGCTTTGCTGTTCCTTTTATAGATGCTCGAGTTGCAACATTATGGTGTTTATTTGTTCCTGTTCTGTATTCCTAATGTGTGAGTTCACAGCTATAATTTCTCTCTAAGAACTGCTTTTTATGCATCCCATAAATTCTGATAAGTTGTGTTTGAATTTTCATTGAATTGTAGATATTGTTGAATTTCTTGTTTAATTTCATCTGTGACCCAATGATTACTGAGTAGGGTATTGTTTAATTTCCAAATATTTATGGAGATTTTCTGGTTTCTTTTGTGATTTATTTCCAATTTCATTGCACTGTGATCAGATAATATGCATGGGATAATTTGTTTTCTTTCATATACTTCAGCATGACCTATGGACCAGTATGTGGTCTGTTTTAGAAAATGAATCATGTGCAGTTGAGAAAAACGTATATTCAGCTGTCTATGGATGGAACACTCTGTATATGTCCACTAAGTCTATTTGTTTCAAGCTCTGGTTCAGTTCTGCTACTTCTTTGCTAATTTTTGTCTGGTTGACCTATCTTCTTGGGATAAGTGGGTGTTATGGTCTCATGTTAAGTTTGTGGTGTTGGATATTAAATTTTCCATGTTCATTAAGATTTATCTTACATAGTTGGGTGTTTCCATGTTTGATGTGTATACATTTATAAGTGTTACATCTTCCTTCTTTATTTTTCCCAAACCAGCATATAGTGGACTTTTTATTTCATTTGATCTTTCTTATGTAAAGTTGAGAATGTCTGAGATCAGTAGTGTTACCCCTACTTTTTTTCTGAGATGCTGGGGCTTCCAGTATTGTTTTCCATCCTTTGACTTTCAGTGTATGAGTTTCTTTATGAGTTAAGTGTATTTCTTATATATAACATTTTGTTGGATTTTGTTTCCTAATCCACTGTGCCAGACTATTTCTTTTAATTGGTGAATTGAGTCCATTTATATTGATGGTTATAATTGATTTATGCCCGACAAGTTATTTATCTGCTGCTGTTCGCTCTTTTTTTGATGTGTGTTTAATTGTTTGCCCTATTTAGTGAGTTCCTTCCATTCTCATTCATGAAGTTCTGATCATATTGCTCCCTCTCTAGAACGTGTTTTAGTAGTCAGTGTAGCGTTGGCTTTGTCATGAAATTCTTTAGTTTTTCTTTGGCATGGAAGTATTTCACTTCTCCATCAAACTTGAAATAGAGTTTTGCAGGGTATAGCAGTCTGTACTGGAATTTGTTTTCAGAGAGAACTTGAAGTACTCTACTCTGTGCTCTTCTTGCCTTTAGGATTTATGAAGAGAAGTTGGCCATTATTCTGATGGGTTTTTCTTCAAATGTGATCTGGTTATTTTTTTTATTATTCTTTATTTTGTGTGTGTGTGTGTTGTTGTTTCTTTTCTTTCATTTTATTGAAGAACAAATAGCAATGAGACAATTTCAAATCAAATTGCAGATTCAATAATTAATACATTGCATATTGTTTTTGTAGTGGTTTTTGTCATACAAGGTACATTCTTGATATTGTACTTACAAACACCATTAGAGCACATGTCTCTAATCAATGAATTAAGAGCATGTAGCTGTATACTTATCTAATATTTTAAAGCTGAATTACAGTACAGTTTCAATAAAATACTTTCTGCCTTGTTATCTTTCTAATGGTTGTCCACAGTACATGAAGCTGACAGAATATCCTGTCCAAACACTATTAGTGCAAATCTTCTTCTCATAGAATTATACAGAAGTACTGCATATTTATCCTAACTGTACTGTTTATACAAACACAGAATGGTTCTTCCTTTGTATCACCTTTTTTTGTTTAGTCCTGTCAAAGATGGGCATTCTATTGTCATTCAATTATTATAGGTGCCTGAACTTAACAAAATAATCAAACACAGTCCAGCAGTCCACAATAATAGTGGGTTATTAGAAGAAGTTGTTGACTAGAGCCATTTACAGCTCCGCTTATTATTATGGCTTTATTTTATATACCTCATTTTTATACTTTTCTTGTATAAAGTATACCTGTGTGGATGGTTAAGACCAAGATAAAGCAAGTCCTATATAACAAAAAATGCAGCTTTTGTATCTGATGAGGTCAGTCAAGTTCCCTCAGGGTTTATCCTGTACCCCCACACCTCACTCTGTAGATCCTTTGTCAGTTTCAGCCATGTGGATGAGTTACGGTCATTGCTTGACCACTTTTGTGTTTCTCTATGAGGACATTCAAATTCTGTTACATATTTAATCCCATTTCCCAACTGACCTGCAAAATCTTTTTTCCAAATAATTCTTTAGGTTTTAGTCAACTGCCTAGTAGATCAGGTCCACTGGAACACAGAGGCTGCCTTAATCTTACCAGCAGCATTCCCATCATCCTTCCAAATGTCAGAATTCTACCTAGAATATGTTTTTCTGCTGAGTGATAACTTTCTACCTGTACTGCTAAGTATTACACCCAAAAACACTCTCTTTCTGATCTCCATATCGTCTCAGCATATCTGGACAAGCATTCATTTTCACTTTAAAGCTCTGATTCTGATTTCAAATTTGCATCTTTTATTTGTTTTGATCATATTTGCCTACACCTTGCCTTATTACACAAGTCTTATATCATGGTCTCGATTTGCAACGTACTGATCATGTGTAGCTATAAGTACAATTTTAGGTAGTAAGACAGGCACATAGATAATCAACCAAGGAAACAGACAAAGAAAATTTAAGGATGTGTTATTTAGATTATGTCAGCCATGTGATACTGGATGCTTGATTTGGGATCAAGTCTTCTTAAGGAGCTTCTGTGTGTCAAAAGAAATTGTCAACAGAGGGAAAAGACAACCCACAAATTTTGAAAAAACTCCTAACTAATAAGCAATCAGACAGAGGTCTACTGTTTAGAATATATAAAGAACTAAGATATAACAGGGCCCTTAAATTTAAAGACCCAATTCAGAAATGGGCATCTGAAATGAATGCACACTTCTCAGAGGACAAAATTAAAGAAGCAAATAAATATATGAAAAAATGCTCCACATCACTAGTCATCTGCGAAATGCAAATAAAAACAACACTGAGATACCATCTCACTCCAGAAAGAATGGCTATCATAAGGAAATCAACCAACAACAATCTTTGGAGAGGTTGTGGGGAAAAGGGAACACTTCTCCACTGCTGGTGGGAATGTAGACTGGTACAACCATTGTGGACATCAGTATGGAGACTCCTCAAAAGAGTAGGACTAGAAATCCCATTCAAACCGGCTATCCCCCTACTGGGAATTTTCCCAGAGGAACTGAAAACATTGTATCATAGTGATATATGTGTACCCATGTTTATAGCAGCACAATGTGTGATAGCAAAATCTTGGAAACAACCAAGATGTCCATCACATGAGGAATGGTTGAAAAAGATGTGGTATTTTTATGTAATGGAGTTTTACTCAGCTATTAAGAATGATAAGTTTGAAGCATTTATACTGAAGTGGATGCCACTTGAACATATACTCATAAGTGAAACAAACCAGACACACATGAGTAAATATCATATAGTCTCCCTAGTATAAGAAGCAAAAAGCAAAAATACAAATGGAAACGTACAACAACAACTAAAGTCAATTGAGTCAGATAAGGCAAAGTGAATGGCATATGCTGCAGAATACTAATCAGCTTTTCTTCTGGATAGTTAACAACCTAAGTTCACAGATCAAAGTTGGAGAAATAGAAGAGCCACAAGGCCAGCCAACATTTTAGCCCTAGCCTTTCAAGGTCAGCGAAAACTCAGGACATAAGAGAACTGTACTACAACGTCATGAAACTCAGGTGAGCTCCAAATCTTCTGAACAAGGAGATTATGGAGCCACAGAGGAAAGAGATCAAAGTTCTATAGTGTGCCTGGGGAGAGTCACATGGACAGAAAACTGTCTCTCATGCTGTCACAGAGAGCAAACTGGTCAAGCATTGGCCACATCATCCACATGGATGACACAGACAAGGATCTACAGAATAAGGCACAGGAATACAAGAAAAACCCTGAGGGGACTTCACCGACCTCATCAGAAATATAAAGTACATGTGTTGGTATATAAGTCTTGCTCTATCTAGGCCTTAACCATCCAGCAGAAAAGTATAAAAATGAAGTATACATCACGGGCCCATAATATTAAGTTGAGCTGTAAATGGCTATGGTGTACAACATCTTCGGATAACTCACTATTGTTGTGGAATGCTGGACTGTGTTGGATTGTGCTGTCAAGATCAAGCACCTAAGTTCGTTGAATGACAATGGAGTGCCCATCTCTGACAGGTGTAGAGCAAGGAAGGGGTATAGAATGGAAGAATCATGATGTGTGTGTAGGGACAGTACAGTTGGGATTGATAACGCTGTGCTTCTACATAATTGTATGAGAGGCAAGATTTGCACTAATTGTGGTTGGACAGGATATTATGTCAGCTTCTAGTACTATGGACAACCACTAGGAAAATAACAATGTAGAAGTATTAATTATTGAATCATTGACGTAATTCAGGTATAAAAAATAAGATACACAAACAGCTACAGTCTCTTAATTTACTGATAAGATACATACGGTATAATAATGTTTGTAAGTATAATTTCATGTATATACCTTTTATGATACCAAAACATTATGAAAACAGTTTGCAGTGTATTAATTTATGAAATCCATCTTGTCAAGGTACTTAAAACTGACTCATAGATATTTGTCTATAAAACAAAAATAAAATAAATAAATAAATAAAATGATCTGGTTCTTTTTCTAGTAGCTTTCAATATCTTGTTTTTGTGTTGGATTTCTGGGATCTTGACTATTA
>PVKA01052661.1:0-11544 GCA_004027165.1 Ctenomys sociabilis
AAATAGCTAAATTAAAACAAACAAAAAACCAAACAGACTCAGTGTGCCATTGCCATGGTCCCCAGTCAGCAGAGCTCTTGGGAGCCCTGTGAAACGCTTGGCACAAGGTCCCCACTGGTGTCCCCAGGCTTTCAGACCACTGCCTTCAAACAACAGGAACTTATCCACCCGCAGTCCTGGAATCAGGAGATCAGGTCTGTGCGGCGCGGGGCTTCCTCTGGGGCCCAGGAGAGTCCTTCTGGCCTTGCCCAGCACCTGGCGTCCAGCTGTCCTTCAGCTGTGACTGTGTCACTCTGCTCTGCACAGCACTGCCTTTCCTGTGTGTCTGTACAGATTTCTCTCCTTCTCTGGGGTGGGGTTGTGGGGATGGGACCCAGGACCTTTTCACTGAGCTACATCCGGGCCTTTTTATTTAAATTTTATTTTGAGACAGGGTCTTTCCACGTCACTAAGTTGCCCAGGCTGGGTTTGAATTTGCAAATCTCCTGCCTCAGCCTCCCAGACCTCAGGGATGATAGGAGTGCACCACCAGGCTTGGAAATGCCCAGTTTTAAGTAATGCTGGAGAAGGGTCTCCCTAGGTGTATGGGGTCCATGGGCTTTCCCAATACCCCTGAGCTCCCTGTGAAACTGTCACAGGGCATCGCAACTCCACATGGATCTAATCATGGTTCAAAATCTTTCTGTCACCAGGAGGTGTCTTGTTGCATTGTGATGGCTTCTCCCGAGAACAAATCCCAGGTGCACCCTACTCCAGACCTCTGGGAAGCACATGGATGCTCTTTTCCATGGTTTCATCTTTTAAGGAATGTTAAATGAATGGAGCCACACACAGCATAACTTTCGGGGATAGATAACCTCCCTCCAGCCCACTGCACATATCAATGTTTTTGTTCTTTTTTTATTTCTGAGTAGTATTCCACTGAAGAGACAGATTGCAGTTGGTTAAAACACCCACATGGGGCCGGGTGTGGTGGCGCACATCTATAATCTCAGCATTTGGGTGGCTGAGGCAGAAAGATCTTTGCGAGTTCAAGGCCAGCCTGGTCTATAAAGTGAGCTCAAGGCCAGCCTACACTGCATAGTGAGACCCTGTCTTTAAAAGACAAAAAAAAAAAAAAAAAAAGCTGTGGAGACGGCTCAGTGGAATAAGTGCTTCCCTGGCAAGTGCAAGGGCCTGAGTTCAATTCCCGGTTCCACCAAGGGAAAAAAAAATGCTTCAAATTCTTCACAAAGCAGCTATCCATTTTACCTTCCCACCAGCCACAGGTGTGAGGTGTATTTACTTCTCTAATTGAGTTACGCAGATCTTCTCTGTTGCTTTAGGCAGTAAAAGTTCTACTTCTTCCATCCAGTTTTTATTTGATGCACTCTAACCAAGGGCATCTCAACTGGGACGATCCCCCCCCCCCAGGTCACTGGGTGACAGGTCTGGGCCACCTGTGGCACGGGGACTCGGCTGAGCGCCTAGCAGGCCAGGGCGGCCAGGGTCATGCTGGCGGGCGGGGGCCCAGCTGAGCCAGCCCTGGAGCCCCAGGAGCCCCGCTCTCGGCCAGGCAGACACTCTGCCAGCTAATTACGCAGCACTCATGTCTGTCATTAACGCATGACATTGCCGTCTGTTTGTAGTCCATGGAGCTGGGTAGCCGCAGACAAGTAAAGACAGAGTTCAGAGTTTGGGAGAATTCCTACTTGGCTATAAATTGGAATGCCTGGATCTCTGGGGAGTGCTGGCAGGGCGTGGCCCAATCCCAACTCTGACGGCAGGCAGGGCTCCCCTTATCCCAGGCTTGGAGCAGTTAGGGCGGGTGGGGTCTCTGTACAAAAGGGAGATGGAGTGGTCCATTGGGCACGCACACCATGTTTCTAGCGTTTGGGAGGCTGAGGTACGAGCATCGTAAATTCCAGTGCGGCCTGGGCAAGGAGGCAAGGCCCTGACTCAAACAGACCAAAAAACCTGCCAAGGTCAGAGCAGGGAGGGGTTGGGCTCTCTTGACAGCCTGGCTTAAAGGTGAGCAGAGCTGTAAGCAAGGCCACCGTGAGGGGAGCCAGTGCTGGGTACACAGAAGCTCTCTGCTCTCTGTCACTAGTGGATGCCCGCCCACAGGTTCCAACCACAACTGCAGTTTAGAAAAAAAAAAATCCCTTGGCCACACGGGCAGCCAGGCAGCGCCCCCCGGGCAGCAAAGGCCGTGCGGGCGCCCGAGCCGGGCTGCGTGGGCCTCAGGGATCTGATTCAACCTCAGTTTCAAAGCAGCCACACGGCAACCAGGGCAGGGAAACCGCCCCGGCTTCGCTCAAAATACCTAAATTACTCAGTGCTAAATATAGTCCTGGACAGGGAACAAATGCATTGGCCCCATGGTTGTTTTCCTTGGAAGCCAATGGAGGGGTCCCAGTTGGCACCCACAAGAGTGGTCCCCTGGCCCCAGGACTCCGCTGTCCCCACAGCTAGTGCATCTCCAGAGACAAAGGCTTCCAGCCAGCGGGGTACATCCTGCGTGTAGGTGTGCAGGCTGCACACGTCTGAGCGTGCATGCACTTGTGTGTGTGCCCAGGTGTGAAGGAGTGTACAAGGGCGCACACAGCATGTGTGTGTGTTGCACAGTTGTGTGTGTGGCTCTACAGCCTGGATACACATGTACATGTGTAACGGTGCGTGTGTCTTCTTGCCATCATGCACGTATGTGTCTGTGCACGTGTGCATACATGAGTTTGTGTCTGCACACAAGTGTGCTGTGCATGTACATGTGCTTTTCTGTGTGTGCACGTGGGCATGTATGTCTGTTCATGGGTATCTATCTATCTATCTAGTTATTTTGTGGTATCGAGGATTGAACTCAGGGCCTTGCGCTTGCCAGGCAAGCGCTTATTCTACTGAGCTGTTTCTCTGACCCATGTTCACGGGTATCAAAATGTGAACTCTGCGTGAGAGCTCATGTGCGTGTGGGCACACACAACATGCGTGCCTCATACCTATGCACATGTAGGCACATGTATGCTCACAGTGTGCACACATGCAGACACACATGTGTTAGCACAGCCCTGCACACATGTGGGCATCTTTGGGGTACGGTGCAGTATGTGGGTGTGTGAGCGCACATGTGTGTGCAGTGTACCTATGCATGCTCCCATGTGCATATGTGCAGGTGTACCTGTAGGTATGTGCCTGAGTTGCATGTGTCATGTGCATGTACACGTGTGTGTATGCGTGTAGGTACATGCACGTGCACCTGCTCATGCCGAGATGTGACTCAAACACTCGTTGCATCACCTGCATCCCATGCAGTCACTTCCTGGTGGCCTGCTGTGGCTGGTGTCCCTGAGTCATGGACCGGCCACACCCTCACCAAACACCCAGCAGGGGTGCTGAGTCAGTGGGGACATTCCTTGTCACCGTGGGCACCGGCTGGGCCGGGCCTGCCCAGGTGAGTGAAGTTTGGGGCCCTGAACGCCTAGCAAAGGCAGCAGCTTGGTGCTGGCTCCCGACGCAGCCACAGCCTCCCGAGGGGCAGGTCCAGGCCTGGAGAGGCCTGGGTACGACCTGGGGTTGAGGTTTTTTTTTTAGAACTGCCTTCAGGCCCTGTGCTGGCCCCAAGCTGAGAGCTAGGGAGCCAAGCCCGTGCTCAGCTGAGGCCTGCAGGGTGCCCAGGCTCAGGCAGCCACAGGAAGGGAGGGGACCTGGCAGGGCACATGCGACCACCGCCAGCTAAAGCAGCGTGCGATGGAGACACGGGGCCCACTGCGCGCCAACCCTGTGGGTAGCGCAGGCTCCCCTCAGCTGCACCGTCAGGGCCCTCACCGTGGGGGCTGCTGGGCACTGCGGAGTGCAGGGCAGGCTCCCTGGCCCCCATCGCTCTGCTCTAGGAACTCTCAGTTGCAATCCCACGCTAAGAGCTGTAGGGTGTTAGGGACCGCAGCACTCAGCATCCTCCAGCCTAGGGCAGTTGCCTAGCAACCAAAGCCATAGGCAGAATCCAGTGACAGAGCTAGCACGGTCCATCAGTGCTTCAAACTTCAAGACAAACACCAATAAAACAAAAACCTTAGGTCACTGACCCAGGAAACATTGCTGTGACAAGCCTGCGGAAGCCTGTGATCTCTCTTTTTTTTCCTCTATTATTATTTTTTTTTGGGGGGGGGTGCGCCAGCTCGGCTCACCCTGAGGGCAGGGCTGGTGCGTCACGGGGTGCTGGGATCCAGCAGTGGTCCTCTCCGCCTGCCTAAGCAGGCGTTTTAGACCGCTGAGCCATCTCACCGGCCCTGGAAGGTGATCTCCTTAGGGTGGCAGTACCTCCTCCAGGTTCTACTCAGAAGACGAGGAACAGGACAAGCTCAGGCATTCCCATAGCAAGTCATTCAGATAAACCCTGCTGCAGTGCCAAGGAAGCTGAGGCAGCACAGCTGCAAGCTGGAGCCCAGCCCAGGCACCTTAGCGAGACCTTGGCTCAAAGTAGAATTAAAAATGGCTGCAGCTGTGGGTTTGATCCTGTGTTGCATCCCCAGCAGCCTTGGGAGAAAACCCAGCAGACATCCAACAATAAAAATCAGACATCCCTGAAGCAGTAAATGACAAAGTCATAGGGCTGGGGAGATGGCTCAGTGCAATAAGCGCTTCCCTGGCAAGTGCAAGGGCCTGAGTTTGATCCCTGGTTCTGCAAAAAACAAAGTCAGCAAAGCCTGGTCTCGTTAGTAATTGTGGAAAAGCACATTGGCCAATTGGGCTAAAGTTTTATTTGCCTGTAACCTGTGAAACTGGAGAAAGATTGATGCTGGTGGCTGGGAAACTGGGTCAGGGTAAAACACCCTCACCTCCCTGGTCTTGTAAACCCTTCTGAGACTCAATATGTTTTATTGTTGTTGTTTTGATTTTTTTTTTCCTTTTTTGAGACAAATCTTACTGAGCAGCTCAGGTTGGCTTTTTTTTTTTTTTTTTTTTTTTTTTTTTTTTGGCAGAACTGGGGATTGAACTCTGCCTTGTGCTTGCCAGGCAAGCGCTTACTCTACTGAGCCATCTCCCCAGCCCCTCCTTTTCCTTTTTTTTTTCCCCCCACAGCTGGCCTTGAACTCACAACCATCCTCCTGAGTCTGCTGACCTGAGCACTGGGCTCAGGCACGCACCACCATGCTCAGTTTATAAGTACAGTTTTTACAATAGTGAAAACTTAGATGGCAATCATGCATTGTGAAACGGGACAACTCATCCGGTGGGGCATTTTCCTGACAGGACATTATGCAACCATTAGAAACAATAAACCATGAAGCCAGGGCCTGCCATTCCTGCACTCGGGAGGCTGAGGCAGGAGGAAAGCTGCAAGTTGAAGCCCAGCTTGAGCTACGTCAAGGCCAACCTGAAATGCTGAGACCCTGCATCAAACAAGTAAACATAACTAAGGCTTCAGAGCACAAATAATATCAGCAAGAGCAGCTCACTTAGGTTCTTCCAGTCTATAGAAACTATGAATAATGCTGCAGTAAGTACCCTGGTGCACATTTTGATAGGAACACAACTTTCCATGTCTTTGGGGTAAATTCTTTTTTTTTTAAAATTAATTTTATTTAGTTTTGATACAGGGTCTCGCTACAGTTTGGACTTGTAGCGATCCTCCTGTTTCAGCCTCCCCAGCACAGGCATGCACCACCGTTCCCGAGCTCCAGGGCTGGCATGGCATGTGGTACCAGGGATCAAACTCGGGACCTTGTGCTTGCCAGGCAGGTGCTTAGGCCTCTGAGCTATCTCCCCAGCTTGGGGTGAATTCTTTGATGTCAGATTCTAGCAGATGTTTGTTTGGCTTTCTGAGCTGACTTTTTTTTTTTTGTTTTTGTTTTTGTTTTGTTTTGTTTTTTGTTTTTTGTCTTTTTGAGGCAGGGTCTCACTATGCAGTTCAGGCTGGCCTTAAGCTCACTTTGTAGCTCAGGCTGGTCTCGAACTCACAACAATCCTCCTGCCTCAGCCTCCCGAGTGCTGGGATTACAGGCATGCGCCACCACACCTGGCTCTCTGAGCTGACTTTATAGTGTAACTTTATAAGATAAATATTTTTCCAGTGTAGTAGTTAGAATTTGCCAGGGAGACAATACAGGACACATAATTTATAGGATTATTTTATAGCTACCCAAAGAGTCAAATACAAAAGAGTGTAGGAAATCTGCCCGCGCTCTAAAGCTCTAAAGAATCCGGCTTGGGGCCTGGTCCCACTGCGATGTCCTGCCGGAGTCCAGTTGCAGCCCGGGAGCCCACGACCACATCGCACGCAGTCCTGCTTCAGGGATCTGCGCTGGGAAGGCCCAGAGGTCAGCGGTGGGAGCTGGAGATGCAGGCCGGGTGAAGGGTCTGGGCCAGCAGCAAGGGATCCGTGCTGGACGGGAGCCGGGAAGCCACGCTCACAGCAAGCACCAGAGTCCCCCTGAGCGTTACCGCAGCTGTCCTCAGCGACAGTGAGGTCCTGGGCCCCTCTGAGGCTGAGGACAGCTGAGTCCCCGTCAGGGCGACAGCGTGGTGGGCTGCTCCTGCGGCACCAGCGGCGCGCCCCTCCACTTCTCCTCTTGCGCTGTCGGCAGCAATCCTGAGCTGCGGCCCCCCTGCCCAGTGCCACCCAGCTCTGTCCAGCTGGGCGTCGCCAGTTGGCCACCAGTTCTAGTCTCCAAAACAATGGCACTATTTTGTATCCTCCTCAGCAGCGTATAAGACTTGAAACAGTTTTGCCTGTTTGTTTAGTGGTGCTTGGCCTTCACACAAAGCTCCAACCGCCACCCTTCTGTTATTTTGGCGGAACTGGGGATTGAACTCAGATCCTTGCATTTGCCAGGGAAGCACTTATTCCACTGAGCCATCTCCCTGGCCCCTTCCTCCTATTTTTTTTTTTTTTTTTTTTTGTCTTTTTGAGACAGGGTTTCACTATGCAGTTCAGGCTGGCCTTCAGCTCATTTTGTAGCTCAGGCTGGTCTCGAACTCACAACAATCCTCCTGCCTCAGCCTCCCGAGTGCTGGGGTACAGGCATGCGCCACCACGCCCGGCTCCTCCTATTTTTTAATTTGGGACAGGATCATGCTGAGCCGCCCAGGTTCAAAGTTAAGATTCTCCTGCCTCAGACACCTAGAGTGCTGGAACGATTGGCATGTGTATTCCCTGGCAAGCACAAGGGCCTGAGTTCAATCCCTGGTTCCGCCAAAAAAAATGAAAAAGATAGGCATGTGTCACCACCTCTGTCCAGTTTTTGTTATTAATTTTATACTAATGAAGTATTTATATTTGAATATTCATATATATTCATTGTATACTTATATTTATTTATTCATTTATTATAGGTACCAGGGATTGAACTCAGTTCCTTGTGCTTCCTAGGGAAGCACTTATTCCACTGAGCCATCTCCCCGGTCCGTTTTTTAGTTTTTTTGAGACAGGGTCTTGCTATGCAGTTCAGGTTGGCTGCAAACTCCCTGCTATCCTCCTGCCTCAGCCTCTCGAGTGCTGGGATTACAGGCGTGCACCACCATGCCCAGTTTACCATTTAATTTAATTTTTAAATAATTATAGACTCATGAAAAAAAAAAAAAAACAGTCCAGGGATTCTCTGCAGCCCTCAGTGCCTCCCCCAAGGTGACCGTGCTCTGACACAGGAATCCCCGAAGGCCGCAGAGTGGCTGAGCCTGCCTGCCACATACACCCTCAGGCCCCACCTGCTGTAGGCCTGTGTCCAGCTGCTGGCATGGAAGGCCAGGCTGCAGGGGCTGCAGGGCTGCAGGGGAAGTGGGACACAGTTGGTGGTGGGCGGTGGAGGGCTCCGAGGCCCAGGGCCACCCTGGCCTGCCGGGGACCCTCCGGCCACACCTGTCCTCACAGTCCTGGTGGCTCTGTTCCCTGGCCTGGGCGATCCGGACACTGCAGGGTGCTGAGCAGCATCTGGGCCCAGAGCAGCCCTATGGCCGTTGTGTCAACCACAACATCGTCTGGCAGGGCCAAAGTCTGAGGCCTCTTTGAACTCCCTTATCAGGCAAGGCCGCCTGAAAGAGGTTTGCAGGTGAAATGCAAAGGGCTTGAACCTGGTTGACCTCCTGCCCCAAGCAAAGGCACTGAATGAAAACAGAAGCTGGTTTCGAAATGGGTCAATTTTATCAGCATTCAAAGCCCCTTCCTGGCAGGGCAGCAGAGCTGGGGTGGTGCTGGGGGTTACCTCCTGTAGCTGCCCGGGGATGTGGGTCCCCGAGGCCAGCAGTGCAGGAGGGTCCTCTTTTGGGGACCCGTTGGTGACTGCCAAACAAAAACACAGCTGCTGGCAAGGCAGAAAGAGCAGAGCTTGCTGCACCCAGCCCAGCGAATGTGGAAGGGCCGGTTTGCTGGAAGCTGTTGGGAAACTACGCTTTCACCACAGCCGGGGCCCCGCCCCTGCTCTGCTTGACTGCTGCTCGCGGGTGGGCTGGGGAGCCGCGCAGCCCCCGGGCCTCAGGGGGCAGCACAGAGGGCTGGTCATCTTGCACACCAGAGCTGACGCAATTAGCAACGAGGCCACGAACTGGGCATCTTAGAATCCTCCATTTCTGGCAGTCTGACTTAATGCACACACTGAAGCGGATCCTTCCCGGCCTGAGCCATAAAAGAAATTTGAGGGGAGGTCGCCCCAAGCTCTGGAGTCGACGCCCAGCGAGCACCGCCTGCAAGGGTTACTCACAGCGCTCACTGCGCCTCCTGCCCGGCCACCATTAGAAGCAAAAGTCCTTTGGTGAACCTGAGTTGCGTAAACTGGCTCCACAGAACATTCAGGTCCGGGAGGGAACTGAGGTCATCCCGGGGACCTCATTCCAGCGGGGAAGGTCACCGCCAGTCCCCGAAGGTGGAGGATGGCATGTTTCCAAAAATGGACAACCTGAGATCAAACCCCGACTCTGCTCGTGCCTTGAGTCTCAGCTCAGTTAAGCAGAAAGTAAAGGGGTCACGCTGAAGGCTGTCGGGGTGGGGGCAGTTCTGTGGCTCCGAGGTGGAGTTGTCCACATGAGAGACCTCATCCTCCCGAACTCCACTGAACCCTGGACAAAACTTGCTGTCTTTAGATTCTGCCTTGCATAACGGTCATCGGCTGACAAGGTCAAAGACTTCTGCTGGGTGCAAGCAGGGAAGCTGAACCGAAGCGCATGGGCCTGCTGGAGCTGCTCCAGGACCCTGCTGGGGTGGGGCGGGCTTTCCAGGCGGGACCTGGGGGATTACGGCTGCCCTGGCACCACTGAGTAAGACGGACTTCGGGGGCGTTCCTCCCCAAGGCGGACAGTTCGCTAAGAAGCTGTCTCATGTTTGTCAACCTCATCCTACCATGGAGAAGCCAAGGGACAGGACCTTGTCAAGAGGGCGCAGAGCTTGGCTGAGTCCCCTTGGTGAGAGTAGGGATGAATTTGGCCTGCACTAGGCAAAGGGGTAGTCAGCCCACAGCCCACAGATGCCACCGCCATGACCTCAGCTGGGTTTTGAATACTCTCAAACCCTGGTACTGGATTAGGGTGATTGTAAACTATGAGTGGCTCTAGATGCTGCGCAGAGATTAAAAATAAGCATCACCCTGGGCCTCAGGTGATCTCTCTCTACCAACCTTCAAATACAATACCTGGTCCCAAATGAAAATGATAACCAGGCATATAAAGGGCCAAGACCACACGAATGAAAATTAGCAAAAACAACAGGCAGCTCAGAAGGCATCCCAGCATGGGGCCTCCTGCACCAGCTGCTGGCTAAGACTTCACAATAACTGCGTGAACGATGTGAGAGAAGAAAAAAGGATGAGATTCTACTTTTGCTTTTTTTTTTTTTTTTTTTGTAGTACCAGGGATTGAACCCAGGACCTTGAGCTTGCCAGGCAAGTGCTTATTCTACTGACCCAAGATTCTACTTTTGGCAGCATATTGGTAACCTTAAAGAAAAAAAGGAACCTGGGGGCCTGGGTAATATGTAAACACCCCCAGAAAATACAAGATCTCAGCAGAAGAAATGGAAATTAGTAAACGCTATCAGCGGGAAATACCCAGGATGAAGAGGAAGACACAGCGGGGAAGAAATACGAAGGTCAGAGTAAAAGACGGCTAGACGGGTTTCCTGGGTCTAATTCACCAAGCGCTGAAACTCTGGGAGAACGCATGAGAGAAGGGGGGACAGCCATCTTACAGACATTCTTCCGATCTGAGACTGAAGAAGCACTTGAAGGGCCAGCCAGGTAGCTTGGTGGGTTAAAGCCCTGTTAAGGCAGACTCAGGATCTGGGTTCATCTCGGTGTGCCGTGCTGGTCCCGCCCCCGGGATGCACTGAGCCCACTACTGAGATTGGGCGTGGTGGCGCCCGCCTGTAATCCCAGCGCTTGGGAGGCTGAGACAGGAGGATCACGAGGAGTCTGACCTGTGTGGTGAGACCCTGCAGGCCCTGTACTAAATACATTTAAAGAAAAAAAAAAAAAAAAAAAAAAAAAAAGGAAGAAGCTCTCAAACCTCGGGCAAGACAAATATCGTACAAACTAGCAGAAAAATATTCAACAGACATGTGAAAAGTGCTTACTGTTTAGTTACGAGGGGAATACAAACTAAAACCAGAACAAGAGCCTGCTTCATAACCACTAGGATGCTAAAAATAAAAAGATAGACACCACTAAATACTGGGGAGGATGCTGAAAACCCAGAAGCCTCCTGCAGTGCTGGTGGGACATGCAGTGGCCCGGCCCACTGTGGGTGCTGCCTTCGCCATTTCGTAGAAGGCTAAACACATACCTACACCATGACCCAGTATCTCCACTCCCGCAGTACTGACCCAAGATAAATAAAAACACGGCTACACAAAAGGACTCGTACAGGATGTTCATAAGTCTTTGTGCATGACCACAAAACCTGGACACAACCCAAAAGCCTGTCCTCGAGACAAAGCTCAAATAAACAGTGCTGATGTGTGCAAAGGGAATATTACTGTGCAATAAAAAAACAGACTCATGACGGGTGAAGCAACACGTATGAATCCCCAAACATTTTGTTAAGCAAAAGAAGCCAGGCAGTAAAGGTACACAGTGGATGGCGGTTATGGAAATAGTCTGTGTCCTGAATGGCCCTAAATTGCAAGGCTCAAGGGATCCTCCTGCCTCAGCTTCCCAAGTCGCTGGGACATGAGTCATATACCACTGCACCTCATTTTATTCTTTTTTTTTTTTTCTTTTTGGCAGAACTGGAGATTGAACTTAGACCCTTACACTTGCCAGGGAAGCACTTATTCTACTGAGTCATCTCCCCTGCACCTCATTTTTTTTTTTGTCTTTTTGAGACAAGGTCTCACTATTCAGTTCAGGCTGACCTTGAGCTCACTTTGTAGCTCAGGCTGGTCTTGAACTAACAACAATCCTCCTGCCTCAGCCTCCTGAGTGCTGGGATTGCAGGCATGCGCCACCACGCCCGGCTCTTGCACCTCATTTTAAATTAACTTTTTTTTTTTTTTTCAGACTAGGTTTTTCTTTGTATTTAGGCTTGCCTTTAATTTTTGGTGATCCTCCTTTTTTTTAATTTTTTTTTTTTTTTTTTTTTTTTGGT
>PVKA01052662.1:0-11595 GCA_004027165.1 Ctenomys sociabilis
AAGCATTAATATTTAAGTGGATGCCACTTGAATATATACTCATAAATGAAATAAACTAGACCCACATGTGTAAATATTGTATAATCTACCTAGTATATTAACACAAAAGAATAAATACAAATGGAAAGGTATAACAGTATTAAAAGGAAAGCAGAAGTAGAGGATTGGATAACAAGGAGTTGGTAAGGAGAAAAATTGGAAATATTACAGGGGCAAAGCCATACATTTATACTCACAATATGGGTAGAAACATCAGCAGGTTTTTGAAACTAGCTATTACTTGGTGGTACTCTCAACCTTACTAATTATATATGCTGATACTTGTGAACAAACAACTGCACTGAAGGTAGCATATGTAATAGAAGGGTCACACTTAGAATTCCTATCATTTTGTTCTTCTAAATACATACTGTTTTTCATTACATGCCAATTATTGCCATACTGTCTTTCAAGTAAATATTTGTTTTAAAAAAGTTATTAAATTTAAAAAGGGACAAGAAAAAAACTTTCACAGCACTGTCCTGCTACAATGCTGCATATGACTAGATTTCTAAATTTCTGTGTAAAAATATGTGATTGCTAATTTTTTATTTTCTCTCCATATTCTCTACTGACTTAAAGTTCAACATAAGAATACTTGATGGAAAATACCTGTTCCATGATATTTCTAATATGTTTGACATTCAGGCAGATAGTTAGGTTAAACCCAACTGAATGTGTGGTAGGGTAATAAGCTTCTCTTCTGGATGGTTTGCAAACCAAAAATTAGAGAAATAGAAGGGCTGCAAGGACAGACAACATTTTGGCTTGTAGCCTTTCAAAGTCAGTGAAGTCGCAGGACATAGTGAACCTGTACTGTGACATCCTATAACATAGTTGTGTCCATTTCTGATCAAGGAGATTACAGAGCAACTTGATTGATGATGTAGAGTGTGTCCAAGCAGAGTAACACGAAGACAAAATATTGTCTCAGGCTTTCACAGACAGCAAATTGGTCAAATAATGGCCGTGACTCATCCACATGGCTGACACTGTCAAAGGATCTACAAATTGTGGTACAGAGTTTCAGAATAAATCCTGAGGGGATTTGACTGACCTTGTCAGATGAAAAAGGTACATTTTTTGTTATATAGGTCTTGTTTTATCTTGTTCTTAACCATCCAGCAGAAAAGTATAAAAGTGAGGTATAAAAATAAAGCCATATTAATATGCTGAGCTGTGAAATGCTCAAGTCCACAACTTCTGACATTGCCAGTCCTACTGATAACCCACCACTATTATGTACTACTGGACTATACTGATTTATTTTTGCTGAATTAAGGCACCTACAATATTTAAATGGCAATGCAATGCCAGTCTCTAACAAAACTAAACAAAAAGGGGATACAAAGGAAGGGCTATAATGTATCCATTATACAAAATAATTAGGATAGATATATAGCTACTTTCTCTTAATTCAATGAGAAGAAAAATTCAGACTAACAGTATTTGGACAGGATATCTTGTCTGCATCTTGTACTATGAATAACCACTAAGAAGATAACAATATGCAATGTATTAATTATTGAAACTGTCTTATTATTTGGTTTTGAAACTGTCTCTTCACTATTTATTTCTCAATAAAATTAATAAAAATACTATTTCATTAATAAATTTCATGCCATAGTCAAACATTTACCATTCCCACACAAGTTGTTATTAATACAAAACACTGACATAATGGTGTTGTTATTATACACTGAAACTATTTTATTCCACCAAACTGTAGCCTGCTAAATTTTACTTTGTCTGTGGTTTTCCCAAATGGCACAGGAAGTTACTTTTTCATCCAGGAAAAAGTCATTGCAATATATTTCAGAGGAAGACAAATTCATAGAGGTAACTAAATAGATGTGCATGTTTCTGGGGTCTTTATGTACTCAAAGTACTTGGTAATTATCTTCTATCAATTTTAAAGAAAAATTATCAAGTAAATACATAATTTTAGCAAACACAGCCATTTGATTTTTCCTTACCCAAATACTGAGTCATTCCTTGAGATTTTTTAATATTACAGTGCCCCTATTTTCACAGTTGACACAAGTTCCCAGTGGGACACAAAAGCAAATTTCTATCAATTCCCCAAGTTTTTGCTTATTAACAGGAAATCATAATCCTCAAATCACTTCGTTATTGATGGTCGTGAATCAACCTGTCTTCAATGTCCTCAGCATACCATTCTGCTGAGAGTATGACTTTAAGTTTGGATTGGAAATGCTCTTGTAATTTGTGTCCATAAGCTAACAGTTAGGATCAATAAGGTTAAACTCTATAGAAGGCAAACAAATGCAAAAGCATGAAAAATGAAAAATTAATGAAGTAACACATTAAAACATCAATTTGTTGAAATGATTTGGATATTCATTGAAAAATAAGCAATTCTAGTAGAACCCAAAGTGAGAGCATAGAGACAATGGTATGATTTTGGTAAAAACATTGCCTTTCTTTTCTGTCACACTCTTTCTCCTGGAGATGGCCTATGGAATTCCATTTTGGGGATATTCAGCAGTTAGCCTCAGCCTCAATCCAGTTCCTGAGCAGAGGTTGTGACTGACAGTCAGGATGGCAAGGAGCATGCATGCCAGGAGCACACATGCCTGGTTCCCAGAACCATAAAGACACAGGGACAGAAGTAGAAATCAGTACAGGATGTGTGACCAGTTAGAAAAGGTGGCAACCTGTGGATTTGAAGCTTTGTTTGTTTATTTATTTATTTTAATGTTTTTGTATTTTAGGGAAGGGTCTGCAGGATGTTTAGGGTCTCACTACTAGGTTGGACTCACAGTGATCCACCTGTTTACACCCTTCCGAGAGTTGAGATTACAGGCCCGTGCCACCACACCCAGTCTCAATTGCTGTCTCAGCACATCCAGGGGTGCAGCCCGCATGGCAGGCCCAGGGATCGAAACCTAAGCCCTTGTGCGTGCTTGTAGGTGCTTTAATCAGCTGAGCTATTTGGCCTGCAGTCCTTAATTTGTATTTATTTTTAAAAGAGAATGCAAAATATGAATAAAAAACAGAAATGATACAGAATTTCACTAAACAAAATAATATAAATTGGGCAATATTTATTGTATTTTAGTGTTGTCTTCAAATTAGTCGTTTACATTACCAGATATATGCATGAAAAATTGGGAAAAATAGGTTATAAGAAGTTAACAAAATGGTAAAGGAGCATTAAATACTCCTTTCCATAAACTAGCAGACATCAGCAGTACAGCTATCCAAGCCATCATATATACATAGTCATGTCTCTTTCTCTGCTCCCTCCATCTCCTGTCCTGGACTTAAAGTATTTTTTCCACTCTTAATTTCTACTGGTTTGTTGAAAGGAATGGTCCACGCATAATTGTTGGATCAATTTTTCATGCCTATATCTTGTAATCTACACAGCCACTTTGAAGATAACAGTATGCAATACAAAACCCTTGTTAATACTTTATGCACTGGTTTTGAAATTCTGTATTAGTTTTATTATTATTGACCTTAAAATAAAAAAGATACAACTGTGATTTAGATAAAGTGTGCATATTTATTAAAATGATGGTTATGATAACATTCTTCTTAAATGCTATTGCTTTGCATGAAAAGTACATAACTGCTAAAATAATTATGTCCTACCAGATGTAATTATTTTATATTTCTTATTGGATAACTAAAAGAAGTAAATAGAATTTATACCATTAAACTTTTGATTCTTTCCAGAATACTATATGGAAGATAATTTCACTTTTTTGTTTGTTTTTTTGATTTTGTACAGGGTGTCACTATGCAGGTTGGATCCATAGTGATTCACCTGTTTTCAGCATCCCCAACACTGAGATTACAGGTGTGCACCACCATGCATGGACTCATTCACCAGCTCAGCATGCTCAGGAACAGGGTCAGCGTGGCATGCAGTACCAGGGATTGTACTCCAGTCCCTGAGTTTGCCTAAGCAGGCATTGTCTGCTGAGCTATCTCACCAGCCCTAATTTACATTTTTGAGACTAGTTTATATATTTATATATATTAAGGAAGATCGTGAAATAATGAAAAGTATGCATGATTTCATATAATTTAAATTTTATAAAGTACAGAAATACATAATATTCAATTTACTCTGTAAAGAGTAAAACAAATCTGGAATTAGTATCAAAACACTGTTATCCCAGCACTCCAGAGACTGAGGTACAAAGACCGTGTTTCAATAGGTTGATACAACCAAAGAAAGCAAAGTATTAAATTGAAACAACAAATTTGAAGAAATCTGCTTGGCTGACAACCCAGAGAGCCTCCCCACTTGTTCAAGTCACCAATCCAGCCTCTGAGTCCTGCCCAAGACTCCACCTGGCTGGTGGCTGCCCTGAACCAGGGTGTAGGGAGCACAGTGGTAAAAGATCAGCATTATTCCCTTCCCTTAGTCAAGATCTCTATCCTGTGGGTCCTCCTCCAAGCCACGGAAGTGGCTGCCACTCACCGTGATACACTATTTTTCCCCATAGTTAGGATGTTGATGGTTATGTTGGTGGCTGCAGCTTTACCACAGTTTCAGAAGTACAGCTTCACAGCCACCCTTGGGCCACAGGGGACTGGGGCCTAGGGTAACAGGACCTACTCTTGCGCTCAGCCTTCCATTCCGCACTCTAAACAAGTCTGTGCCGACCAGACCCAGGAGGCAGAGCAATGGCCTCCCCAGGCCACTGACCTTACAATGCTGCTTTGTATGACATACTTTACAGGCATCAACCCAATGGGAGCCACTTCAATGGGGTCATTTCCCGGGGTCGCACTGAGAGAGTGGACAGTGGGGGATCTTGGTGCTTCCCCAGAGGCACCTGCACACCAGTCAAGACTCAAGCGTCAGCTCTTCAAGAATTGCCAGTGTGGTCCAAAGGGCCAAGTGTAAGACAAGAACTTGCATTTCATATACCTTTTAAACTAACAGTCCCTCATTTCAATGAAACTAGAATTCATCAGGCTTTGTTAGTGGGTGACTGGTTGTAGTTCCTTCAATCGTTCCTAGTCTCACATTGTGTTGAACAAAAATCAAGGTGCATGAGTAATTGTGTAGGTTTTTTTAGGCCAGAGTCCTAGTTTTGTATTCCTACTGTCTTTATAAAACTTGTGATCTCTTTCTGGAACATAAAGTCACCGATTCCTACTTAAGGACACTTTGATCATGTTAAACCAAATATGATTTGAGAGTAAGAAATCTGTGAAAGAAAGGATATATTGATCAGTGACAGAACTAGCCAAAAGTGAAAGGATTGGTCATGGGAAAAATCTGTAAACCTCCAATAGTGTGGCCAAGTCACAGTTGGAAAAGTGTCCACCAGCTCCAAGGAGCTCGGTGCATCTTACAATGAAATTTTTAGAAAGAACATGAATTATCTCCACTGAACATACATAGGCTATAACTAGTGCATAGGCTAGTGCCATGTGTGCCAAGTCATTTAGAAAGTTAATACATAGAGAAACAGTTTTGATACTGCTGATAGGTTGCTTCCAAAAGCTAAATGCTGTGTAGCCTGATGGAAAATCTTCAGCATACAGGACATGACTATGGAACAGCTTTTTTTTTTCTTCTCCATGCTGACATGGCTTGAAAATATGAGTTAAAATTACCTTAACTTACCTCTGTCTTCGCTCAGCTCTCTGGCCTGTAATGGGACACCTCAGCATTCTTAGAAGTTGTTGCAAGCACTCATGCCTTCCTCCCTTGTCTTGCTGGTCCCTATCTCCAGCTCTTTCTTTATTCTCTCTCTCTCTCTCTCTCTCTCTCTCTCTCTCTCTCTCTCTCTCTCTCTCTCTCTCTGTCTCTCTCTCTGTCTCTCTCTCTGTCTCTTTCTCTGTCTCTGTCTCTCTCTTTGTCTCTCTGCCTCTCTCTCTCTGTCTCTCTCTTGTCTCTTCTCTTCTCTTCTTTTCTCTTCTCTCTCAGTTGGATAACATTTAAAGAGTGCCAGCTTTATGCCAGACACTGCTTTATGCTGTGAATGTTACTTCTGCTGTGAAGGAGTCCAGTAGGAGTGCACTAGGCTCAAAAAAGTACATGGAGGACTGGGTCTACATCTGACTTGTCTGGAGTTTCCACTTTGTCTCCACACAATGTCTGTCTATCTAATTTATACACACATACTCAAGACACATCATGAACTTCTGAAAACTAATGACAAGAAACAATCTCAAAAACAACCAGAGGTAAATGAAACATTATTTTGTAGTCATAAATGAATTTAAATGAAAAGTTTTTCTCATTGGAAATTATGCAGGTCAAGGGAAAGAATCATAGTGTTTTTTCAAGTCTTGAAAGAAATGAATTGTCAACTGTGAATTCTACACCCCATAAAAATATTCTTCAGGAATGAAGAAGAAACCGAGACAGTCTAGCAAATCTATCCTAAAAGAATAACTAAAGGAAGTTATCTAAGAAGAAAAGAAATGAAAGCAGAAGGCTTAGAACTTCAAAAAGGAATACAGAGCATCAGACTGGGTTTAAAATAGGGACAAATAAAATGACTATTTTATTCTTCAAATGATTCTTAAATTCTTAAAAACGTGAAGCAATAAGTACAGGAAAATTTTCTTGTGGTTATTAATGTATGTACAGTGGTTTCTTGCTTATTGCAGAGGTCACATTCCAGACAACCCTATGAGAAGCAAAAGTCAGCAAAGTAGAGACATTATATTTATTTTAGTATTTATATATATTTAAGGCTGAATAAATGCTTCCCACACTGTTTAAAAACTATTTATTTATTTATTTGGTACAGTGCCTCACTATGCAGCTCGGACTCATAGTGATCCACCTGTCTCAGCCTCCCCAACACTGTGATGATAGGCATGCACCACTACACCAGGTTTTGATGGTCAGCTTGCGGCAGGACTATAAGATATGTGGTACCAGTGATCAAACCAGTGTCGTTGGCCTTGCCAGGAAGGTGCTTAGGTTGAATAGATATACCTCTGGACCTTCCCACTCTCTTGTAAGCTTTTCCCAGAAAAGCATTTCTTATGTTCTTAACAATTTTCTAAATTTATAAACCTATGTAGTTTTAACAACATACATACAGTGTATGATATTACAAAATTTTATATGGGTACTCACCAGTGAATATATTACTATAACTTGAACAGCATAGGTGATGAACTACTTGTGTAGTACTGAAGATGATAAATGTAATGAAGATGAGGTGAACATACAGTACTGTACACTACCACAAAATCCTTCATATAGAGAAAAATCCTAGTTTTTTTATTTCATGATAAATAATTTAGGTTAATCTCTTTTTAAAAAGCTATGAAATAGTGAGAACATGTAAGTTGAACTGCAAAACAGTGAGGGACTGCTGAAGTGGAAACATTTCAAATGGAAAGAGACATAAGTGGATGACAGGTTCATACAGATCACTAAAAATGCTCAAGTATTAATACCAATATATTTTAGGAAGCTGTATATGTACTTTGTAACTTCTAGAACACCCATTGAGAAGACTATAGAAAGAGGTATGTTAAAAACATTATAAATACATTCCAGTGGAATTCTAAGGGCTGAGGTGTAGCACAATGGTACAACAGCTACCTATTGTGGGTAAGGCCTTGGGTTAAGCCCCTAGTACTTGACGAGTAAACAAATACATAAATACAAAAGAGAAATAAAAAGATAAATTTCTAGAAATGCTCAAGTAACGTAAAGGAAGGCAACAAAAGAAGAAGCAGAGACAAAGGAACCAGATGAAAATAAATAATAAAATGGCAGATTATTAGTATAGAAATAAAAAGTGTATGTTAAATGTAAATGATCATAGCTTGGTAATTTAAGAACACAGACTGGTTGGTGGATTGATGAAAAATATGATAAACCTATATATTGTCTGCAGTTGATACACTTGAACTGCAATGACATAGGAAATGATGGGAAAAAGTTTTCAAAGCAAATATTAATTTTTGAAATTCAGGAGTGCCCATATTAATATCAGGATAGGTAGACTTTAATTGTTAGAGACAAAGAGGGATATTACACCATGGAAAAGATCAATCCACCAGGAAATCAATGATTCTAAATAAACATACACTGAAAATAGAACTTAAAAACACATAAAACAAAAATAAGAGAAAAAAGTAGCAATAGACAAATCCACAATTACAGTGTTAAGTATACTAAGCTATCAAAAGGAGGCTGCTTGAAAAATTAGGCTGCGTTCATATCTACCTACCAGGTTAATTAAAACACTTGGTGCTACATATATTAGTGTGTACTTCAAAAACATAACATTGGGCTTGCAAGATAGCTCAGTGGTCTAAAGCGCCTCTCAGGGACCGCGGTTCGATCCCCAGCACAACATGCCGTGCCAGGCCCTCCCCCCAGGGCGGCCTGAGCTGACCCCTCCCCCGCAAAAAAAGAATCCATGATGTGTAGCGAGACACTATAATAAAAAAAAAATGAATTAAAAAAAAAAAAAAAACATAACATTGATGCTGTGCATGGTAGCCCATGCTTATAATCTCAACTACCAAGGAGAAGGAGGATTTTAAATTCAAGGCCAGGCTGTGCTAATTTAGCTAGACCTTATTTCATACCAAAATAAAAGGCATAATGTTAAATTTCAGCATTCTTTTGGTTCAATCACTAGTACTGCAAAATGAACAAATAAGAATATTGAACAAAAACAGTAAATTGATGATAGGTGTTAAAAATTTTAGACTGATATAACTTATTTGACATTTGAATCATGTTTACATATATTCATTTATACAATAGTAATATTAGGGTAATTTGTACCTTTCGAGGAATCTGTCCATTTCTTCTGTATATTCTATGCTGTGAACATAAAGATTCTCGAAGTAACTATTGATAACCTGAATTTCTGCTGGGTCTATGGTGATTTCACCCTTTTCATTCCTTATTATTTATACTTGAATTTATTTTTGCCACTTTTTGATGAGGTTGGCTAGAGGCTTATCAACTTTATTTAGTTTTTCAAAGAACCAACTTTTTAATTTGTGGATTCTTTGAACTGTTTTTTCATCTCAGTTGAATTAATTTATGCTCTAAGCTTTATGATTTCTTCCCTTCTTTGCGCTCTGGGTTTTGTTTTCTCTTGTTTTCCTAGTTGTAGGAGGTGCAACATTAGGGTGCTAATTTGTTCCCTTTCTGTTTTCCTAATGTGTGAGTTCATAGCTATGATTTTCCCTCTAAGAACTGCTTTCATCGCATCCCATAAATTCTGATAAGTTCTACTTGAATTTTCATTGAATGGTAGATATTGAATTTCTTGTTTAATTTTTTCTGCAACCCATTGATTGCTGAGTAGGGTGCTGTTTAGTTTCCATGAATTTAGTGGGGTTTTCTGGTTTCTTTTGTCATCTATTTCCAGTTTCACTGCACTGTGGTCAGATAATATGCATGGGATAACTTCTATTTTCTTATATATACTTAGGCATGACCTCTGGACTAGTATGTGGTCTATTTTGGAAAATTAACCATGTGCAGCTGAAAAAAAGTGTATTCAGCTGTGGTTGGGTGGAACACTCTGTATATGTCCACCAGGTCCATTTGTTCCAAGCTCTGGTTCAGTTCTGCTACTTCCTTGCTAATTTTTTGTCTGGTTGATCTATCTTTTTGAGATAAGGGTGTGTTAAGGTCTCCTGTTAAGATTGTGTTCTTAGACATTAAGTTTTTCATGTCCCTTAAGATTTATCTTACATAGTTGGGTGCTCCTGTGTTTGGTACATACATATTCATGAGTGTTACCTCTTGCTCTTGAATTTTTCCCCCTGACCAATATATAGTGGCCTTCTTTGTGTCGTTTGATCATTCTTGGTTTGAAGTTCAGACTGTCTGAGAACAGAATTGCTACTCCTGATTTTTTCTGAGCTGCTGGGGCATGTAGTATTGTTTTCCATCCTTTGTCTTTGAGCCTATGAATGTCCTTTTGAGTGAAGTGTGTTTCTTGTATACAGCATATTGCTGGATTTTGTTTCCTAATCCACTGTGCTAGGCTATTTCTCTTAATTAGAGAATTGAGTCAGTTTACATTGATGGCTATAACTGAAATGTGCTGACTTATGTTTGTCATGATATTTACCTGGTGTTGTTTACTCCTTTGTAACCTGTGTTTAATTGTCTGTCATGTTTACTGGGTTCCTTCTATTCTCATTCATGGAGTTCTGGTCATTGTGGTCTCTCTCTAGAACATCTTTCAGCAGCTTGTGAAGGGATGGCTTTGTCATCATGAAATTCTTTAGTTGTTCTTTGTCGTGGAAGTATTTCACTTCTCCATCAAACTTGAAAGAGAGTTTTGCAGGGTATAATAGTCTGGGCTGGAATTTGTTTTCATACAGGACTTGAAGAACTCTGCTCCATGCTCTCTTTGCCTTCATTGTTTGTGTAGAGAAGTCAGCTGTAGTTATGATGGGTTTTCCTTTGAATGTGAGCTCCTTCTTCTGTCTAGCAGCTTTCAGTAAATTACTTTTGTGTTGGATTTCTAGGATCTTAACTATTATATGTCTTGGTGTGTTTCTACTTTGATTGTAGTTATTTGGTGTTCTGTATGCTTCAATGACCTGAGTGTTGGATTGTTTCCTCATATTTGGAAAGCTTTCTGTGATTACTTCTCCCCAAATTCTTTTTATGCCACTTGTATTGACGCCTTCATTCTCACTGATACCAATTACTCTCACATTGCTCATCCTGACCTCATCTTTCAGGTGACGTATTATTTTTTCCTGCATTCTCCTTGTTCTTAAGAGATCCTTTCTCATGTTTTCAGTAGCTGCTCCAGCATCTTCAAGATCTGAAACTCTGTATTCACTTTCACTCAAATGGTTTTGTAGACTTATGATTGACATTTTTAGTTCTTCTGTATCTCTTTGACTGTGTTTCATGCATTCTATTTCTTTTCTGTATTGCTCATTCAAGGAATCCATCATACTTCTGATGTCCTCAAATTTTTTTATCCATGTCTTCCTTAGAGGTAGTTATTAATTCTTTTTCTGCAGTGTTTCTTCCAAGTTGGGATTCCTCTGTGTATTTTCAGACTTGTTTCTGTATTTCAGATGCTATGACTTCAAAGAATTCTGTTTTTTAAGAATTCTTTTTTGATTTCAGAACTTATTTCTGCTTTGAGTTCCTCATGACTTTTCTGCTGTTGTGTCTTTGTTTCAGATGCTGTTAATTCATACGTTTCACCTGGAATAGTGCTCTCTGCACTTGTTCTGGGTGAGCATTATTTTTCTACCCAATGTTTCTGGAATTGATTCTTTATGTCCGACAGTATGTATTCAGATATTCCTTTTTTAATTTGGGGAACTACTTCTAGTTTTATTTCCTCTATACCGCTCTGCTGTTGCTCCTTTGCTGCTGTATCTGTTAATTCATTCATTGCAGCTGAACTAGTGTCCTCTGCCCTTACTGTTGGACTCGAGGTCTGGGATTGCATTTTTTCCCTTGTCTTTATCATTTTGTATAGTATTGACCTTTGACCTTTGGTGTAGAGCTTTGGTGCAGCTATAACCTTAGCTTGTTATGAGATTCATTGCAGCTGAACTAGTGTCCTCTGCCCTTACTGTTGGACT